>CAJNDV010036495.1:12017-22414 GCA_905221635.1 Symbiodinium sp. CCMP2456
ACAGTGACCATCCAATTTAGGGCGATTGCTGAAATTGTTAAATGCAACCCCTAAACCCTAAACCCTAAACCCTAAACCCCTAAACCCTAAACCCTAAATCCCTAAATCCCTAAATCCCTAAACCCTAAACCTAGGGTTTAGGGTTTAGGGTTTAGGGTTTAGGGGTTTAGGGGTTTAGGGGTTTAGGGTTTAGGGGTTTAGGGGTTTAGGGCTTTGTGGTTGAGTTGTTGACCGTTTTGGCTACCAGGCTCGAAAAAAACAGCGTCCCCCCGCTTGCCTTACACCCCGAGACAAAAAACCCTTAGTCCTAAGTTCCCTGAGCTCCCTAAACCCAGCGCCGAATTCTGAATTCCCTTCCACCCTAAACTGGACTCCCAACTCTGACACCTTCCACCCTGAGCCCAACTTCGGCTCAGGGCGTAATGATCTTGTTATTCATGTGGCGGTTGTCCCAGACAGAATTATCGAGCTCAACGGTGTTGCAGGATTGAAGCCCGGAGTCGCGCTGCCTTCTTGTAGCTTCGTGCGGCTTTTTTCGTCGAAGCGATGTTCCGTCAAACGAAACGACCCCCGACAGTGACTCCGAAAGGGTTTAGGGTCCTCAACCTCGAAATCTACACCATGCAGGCAGCGGCTCCTGAAGTTGAGGAATGTCCTGAAGGGTCCTTACTGGAATACTGGCCCTCGGCCAAGGGTGTTATGAGAGTCTTTCGGTTTATGCTTTGAGATCTTGCAAGTTGCGTTGACAAAAAATCCCCAACCGTGAACCCAGCCGAGCCGAAATCCGTAACTACCGTTCCTGAAATTTGGGAAACCCCGAACCATGACCTTCTCCAAACCATTCCCCATGAAACCTGATCAGGGGCCATTGGCATCCGGACAAGTCGGCCAAGCCGGCAGTGGCACAGTTGGAGGCTGGCTGGGGATTTTGGATTTGGAAAGTTCAGGAATGTAGATTTCGGCTACTGTGAGATTTACGATGTTAGGGTTTAGGGTCTTGGAAGCATGTACAGCTGTTTTTGATTTAGGCTTGGGCTCAGTGCCCCACAGGGGCTAGCATAACAATGCGCAGCAAGCTCTTCGAAAGGGACTGGAGCATTCAAGAAAAAGCATCAAGCCACTCAGAAGGGAGAAAATGAGCGAACCGAACGACAGTGACTAGGGCATTTGAGAAGAGTAGCCATCCGCCTGGAACGAAGACCGTTTCAGAAAGAGAAGCAAACGGCTCCAAAGCCAATGCGGTATTCGAGAAGCAGGGGTATACAGCTCAAACGGGATTGTGCCTTTGATCAAGAGCAGGGAGCGGCTCGAAAGACACTCGAAAGGGACTATATAGCGCTTGAAAAGCAGGAGCAAAGAGCCTCATGAGAAAGGGCCACTTGAAAGCGACTAGAGCAAGTCATGAAAGGGAGCAAACATTAAAGTGTTTCAGAAGGAGCGGCAAACTGCTCCAAAGGGTCTCGGGGGCTCTTGAGAAAGGGGAGCAAACCGGGGGACCAGAGATGGGGAAGATCCAAGAAAGACGAGCCAAACCGCGCGAAGAGGGTTAGAGCATTTCGGAAAATTCACCAGGCCGTTTGAAAAGCCAAGGCCAGTCAAGAAAAAGCAGCAACTGCTGCAACGCATTTTGTCCAAATGCAGTGTGCTGCAGAGCGGTCGACAAAGGGAAGCAACCCGATCAACCGGGATTTAACGGCTCGAAGCGGCTAGAACGTTTGACGACGAGCTTCACGCCGCTCGAAAGGGACTGGAGCATTTTGAGGATGAGAAGCGAAGCTGCTAGAAAGGGATGAAGGCGGTTGCGAGGAAATCCAAGCAGCCCAAACCCTGAGCCACGTAAAGTCTTAAATGCAGATCTGGCCAGCATCCTCAGAGGCCCCCAAACCCTAAACCCTAAGCCCTAAACCCTAAACCCTAAACCCTAAGCCCTAAACCCTAAACCCTAAACCCTAAGCCCTAAAAGCCCTAAACCGTGGAGGATGCCTGGGTTGATTGAAACTGTGTTCGGTGAATGGCGTCTGATCTAGTCGTGGGCGAGGTCTGCGGTCTTGGAAACTCCGCTCCATCAAACTCTAAACCTTATAGGGCTTAGGCTTTAGGGCGTAGGGCTGTCTCAGAGCCAAAAACGGGCTTAGGCTTAGGGCTTTAGGGTGTAGGGTTTAAGGTTAATCGGGCTCCGGAGCACAGCAGGCCCCACGTACCAGGAACCTCCCCAGGCTTCTTTGAGCGCTGAAACCCGGAACAAACCCCCAAAGGCCCAAAATCGAAAAATTGAAAATGTCTTCCAAAGCTGTTCAAGACCACCATGCAGAAATTATAAGGTTGCCAAGAAATTTAGGTCCAAACCCTTCCGTCAGCGACAGCGATCCCGCCGGAAGCGGAGGAGGCGACTCGGCGGGTGAGCCACCTTGGTTTGCTGTTCCACGCCAGGCTTTAGCTACTTGTTGCTAGGTTTAGGGCTAGGGCTTCAGGGGCTTAGAGTATCTTAGAGTTCAGGCTGTAGGCGAGATTTGCAGATCAGTGGTCCAGGGCTTGAGGGATTAAGGATCTCGAGATTTGGCCTCTGGTTCTGATGAGTGCTGCGGCTCTTCTTGTCAGTGTTGCAGGAGCCCGAAAACGGAGTTATGAAGGCTTATAACTATAGGGCTGCCTGCAGGTTCTACAGGTTTTTTGAAACTGGAGACCTCAGGAAAACTAAAGCAGTCCGAAGTGCGTTCTCAACGGAACCTTGAACCCGAATCTTCAAATCATCAACCCGGAAACCCCACATGTTACGTAGACCCCAAAAGAGAGTGGGTGTCAAAAAAGACCAATTCTCAAAGCTTGAACCCCCGAGCCCCAAACCCTCAACTTGGGCTATAACGTCTGGCCCCATCAGACCCCCCAAAACCCGACATCCGTTTATCAATGAACAATCTCGCACAAGAGACCTGCAATTAACGAGTTTTGCAGTTTCTGGATGTACAACTGGCAGCAGAGCCTCAGACATTCACAGACCAGTGCGAATAGCACGCTGTTCCTTTTTGAACCTGAGCACAACCCGTTGAAGCATTGAACCATTTATGAACCATTTATGTCCAAAACCCATGAAGCCCTAAGCCCTGAACTCTAGATAGCCCTTACTTCCGAGCCACAAGCTCTCTCAGCCCATATCCTGAGCCCTCCCCGGAGGCCTGCACCCAAGTCCCTTGCTCTTGAAGCCTATTGGACACATTCTTTAAGCCCGGAGAGTTTATGTTGGGAAGGAAACAGTGGCGATCCGGTGCCCGCAGAAGACACGAGCCCCTGGAGGTCTTGGAGTCTTAGAGCTTAAGGGCTTGAGGTTCTGATTACTTTGGTTTTAGTAAGCTCAATATCGTAGGCTTTGGATTGTAGGCTTTAGTGTTCTGGGGTCTAGCAGTCTAGCGTCTGTGGATTTTTCAGAATTCAATGGTCTTGCTATTCATATCACAAGCTCTCGCAACCGTCGTGTTGTTGTCGCGGTCCTCATCTCCGCAAACACTGACTATTAGGACCAAGGCCACTGGTAGCCATTCGTCCTGCTCGTTATGACAAAAGTTCGTCGCTTCATGTATATGTCGGTTATGACAGAGACGGCGCTTATATGAAAGTCATGGTGATGGTGGCGGCTCTGACGAAGGCGATGCTCATAATGAAGATGATGACGGCCGTGGTGGTGATGATGAGGTTGATGATGGTGATAATACTGCTAATGCTGTTTCTGATCCTGCTGCTGATGTTCAAACTGATGATGATGATGATGATTGATCATGATGATGATGATGATGATGATGATGATGATGATGCTGGTGGTGGTGGTGGTGGTGGTGGTGGTATTTCGTGTTTTGTTATTGCAATTGGTGCTGCTTTGTGTTAGTGCTTTAGCTGCAGCTGCTATGTCCTTGTCTCTTCTTGCCACTCCTAGGCCCTAAGACGTGATTTTGCATCAAACATTTACGGGTTCTGTAGCTTACGGGGCTTTTGGGTCTGGGGCGTCCAAATTTCGGCTTCGCAGGCCACCAGAAATCGTCGGCAGCTACTGCACGGAGAATGGCGACGGAACATGCTTCAGGAATAGCCGGGGTCTTCATTTTAATTCTTGTTTTCTGCACTTTGAGACCAACACCTTGCTGCGAGCCGGACTCGTAACTTGGGAGTTCTATGCCTACATCGATGGACTTGACACCTCACTAGAGGCTGGTCAGCTGTTCGTGGCGCAGTCTGAGATTCGTTTCTATGGCGGGACGGTGTGCATCGTGCCAGCACGTGCTGCATGCCCTGATGGCTTACCACTCACTCCAGTCGCACCATCGGAATGTCCTTCTGAAGACATGTTCCTCAAAGGATGTGACCTGGCACAACCTGGCGAGTTTTGTGAGGCTACAGGCGTGTGCGATACGAGAATCGACCTTGTCAACTGCGGCGTCGACTCCGCTATGCCACGAGGTGTCTACAAGAAAGGCTTGCCTGCGACAACTTGGACCACAACAAGCACCACCACAGTAACAGCTACGTCCACTTATGTTGTTGACGGTTTGTGGCGATACTGGGGGCCTTGCCAGGTCAATGGTGCATGTCTCAGCAGTCCTAACTTTCCTGATGCCTATGGCGCACATGAGATCTGCGTTGCTTCCCTGCCAGACTTTTCCGTTCTAAGAGTCAACGCATTTGCGACCGGGACCTACAGAGATTTCCTGACAGTGAATGGCAAGCGGTACAGTGGTCCCCGGTGGCTGGGACCGAAAACCTTTGTGCTCCATTCCAAGCTCTCCTGGAGATCTGACGGACAGGCTGGCGGAGGATGGGAGCTGTGTGTGCAGGATTTGCCTTCATGTGTCGATGGCTTAGAACTGAAGCCGGTTGCTGTTCCAGACTGTCCTCCGGGCACAGAAAGTCTTCCGAACTGCCGCAGTGCCGCTCCCGGAGAGTTGTGTGAAGGTGATGGAACCTGTGGCACGAGGACAGACATAGATAACTGCTATGACGCCAGCTATTCGCAACCACCCAGGCGTGATGTGTACGAGAAGTTCTTAGGAAGCACGAGAACAACAACAACTAGCCAGAGCTTCACTTTGACATCAACGACGCTCACAACTGCTACAGCCACATATGGGGACGTTGTGGATGGTTGGTGGCGATACTGGGGGCCTTGCCAGGTCAATGGTGCATGTCTCAGCAGTCCTAACTATCCTAATGCCTATGGCGCACATGAGATCTGCGTTGCTTCCCTGCCAGACTTTTCCGTCGTGAGAGTCAGTGCATTTAAGACCGACACCTACAACGACTTCCTGACAGTGAACGGCAAGTGGTACAGTGGCCCCCGGTGGCTGGGACCGAAAACCTTTGTGCTCCAAACGAACCTCTCATGGAGATCCGACGATCAGAACGGCTACGGCGGATGGGAGCTGTGTGTGCAGGATTTGCCTTCATGTCCCGATGGCTTAGAACTGAAGCCGGTTGCTGTTCCGGACTGTCCTCCGGGCACGGAAAGTCTTCCGAACTGCCACGGTGCTGCTCCCGGAGAGTTGTGTGAAGGTGATGGAACCTGTGACACGAGGACAGACATAGATAACTGCTATGACGCCAGCTATTCTCACCCTCCAACTCGTGACGTCTATGTCAAATCGCAGGGGGTCGTTGCGACAAGCACTACTCAGACCGCGAGCACCACACACACCAGGACATCGACAGTTTCCACCACAACTCTTTCGTGGAAGCACGAAGGCCCCTGGAGTCACGTGGGGCCCTGTGCCGTTCGTGATGGATGTGCTGCGAGCCCTGCCAGCGGGGAGACGTCAGAGGCCGAGTGTTCCTTCGTCCTCCCGAGAGGCAGCACGATCAAGGCAGCGTGGTTTGCAGGGTACGAGTGAGAGGCAGAGAGCAGACAGCTCTTTGCTGAGAGCAAGAAGAGCAGAGGGCTCATGGACGCCACATGCTCAAGTGTCGAGGTTGCTGAGGTTGCTGTGAAGAGGGGAGGTTCAGGCTTCAGCACAAAAAGGACTGGACTAAACCCCTGGAGAGAAGACACGAGCAGAGCATTTCAGGACTTGAAGCCCGAAATCCCAATTAGAAGGCAAAATCCTGAGCCCTTATTCAGGCCCTGAGCCATAAGTGAGGTGGAACAGCTGAAGCTTCTTCGCTACGACGGCGATCGTCTGGTGGTCGATGGTGTCAGCCGCTAGACCAGCAAGTCCTGAAAAAACTGTGCTCAGGGTTTCAGGCTTCAGGGTTTATTAGGTAGAAGGATCGATCTCATAGAGACTGTCAAGAGACCCTACCTAATTCTTGAACCTTGGAAGGTAGCCCCCAACGCTCAACCGAGTGCCTGGCTTCAGAATGTTGGCCATGGACTTTCGGCGGGATCACGGCTACAACTGCCTTCCTCCGTAGACCCAGGCAGACCCTCAGCGGAACATCTCGGAACCCTACTTGCTTCATATCCTCAGGTCTTGGCAACTCTGTGGCTGGCAAAATCCTGCCCGTCACATCTGGCATCTTCTTCAAGCCTCACTCCTCCAGGAGAAGGCATTACCTTCAGGGTCGCCGAAGTTCGTTTGAGATCTGTGTAAACCATCCCAAATGCTGGGATGGACTTCCCCTCGTCCCCGTGGAGTGGGAGGAATGTCCCCTAGGATGGAACGTGCCAAGCTGCCTTGGCTCGGAGGCCGGGGAGCTCTGTGAAGCCAACGGGGAGTGCTTCACCCCTGAGAAGCTCATGAACTGTGAGGGCAAAAGCATCTATCGAAAGGCCAACGGTACAACAAGAACCAGTACAACGAGCACAGCTTCAACGACCTTCACTACAACCGGCTCCACTACTACAGCCACCGTCGCGTTTTCCTTCGGAGCTGTGAGAGGCCCCTGCAAATTGTCTGGGGCCTGTGTTCAAAGTCCAAACTACCCTCTGGACTACGAGAGCAACGAAGGCTGTGAGGTGTTCTTGAATGAGCCATCTGTGGCGACTTTCACTGAGTCGTCGGGATGTTTCGACGACGGGGAAAATCGCCATTTCTACATCGACGGCAATCGCTTTCTTGGTCGGAGGAGGCGCTACAGCGGCGACCGCATGATGGTATTGTCTCGGGTCCGGTTTGTGCCAACAGGCAGAGTGCATCGAGTTTTTGTCATTTGAAAACCATGTGCTGCTTCTTCAACTTACAGCCCCTCGGCCCCCAAGCAGGCCTTGCTGGCCGCCGTCGCCGCCACAGCGGTTGGTGCTCCGACGGTTCAACGTATAATCCTTCTACATGGAGGATTTGCTGGGCGGCTCCGGTAGAAGGCCAGGGATTGCACTATCCTAGGATCCTGCCTGGGGGCCCTGCCAAGGGTGAATCACATACTCACAGGGAATTACGAATTTCAATTTCGAGCAACCTTCAGGTGATCCGGAGGCTCGCAGACGACGGGAAGAAGTGCGAAGCAGCAGGCGCCGAGAAGAGATCTTCAGCAGCAGCCGGAGCAGAACAACAGAGCCACCATCCAGCGGTTCATTTTTAGACAACATCGGTGGCATGACCGTGCCCATCTTTGTCGCCCTTTCTTTCCTCGTCCTCAGCTTCGCGATCTATGCGACGTGCCCTGCCTGCCTCTAAGGCTGAGGAGTCTCCTGGCAGCTTCGCATCTAGCAAAGATGGAGGACGTCCATGTATGTGGTGAAGCCAAGGATGAGTGTTAAAAGGAGTACCCCCATGAAGCATAGATGATGATCCGACAACGCTGAAAGTCTCTGCTTTCATGCTGAGATTGGCTGTAGCACGACATTAACAATAGTCGTTGGCAGATAACAGTGCGCGTAGGGTCGTGTTGGTGGTAACAGTGCACACAGCAAAGACCGTCTTACAGTGCACCCACATGTACAAAGACTTCTGCGACGACGACGACGACGAGGACGTTGTGGCGAGTAGCCGTAACAGTAGCAGTGGGACGACTGGCAGTGGCAGTGGTGGTAATTAGTCGTCTCGCCATCACGATTTGTACCATAGGTAGTGGTACCCGCTTTAGCCCTTACCGGTGCAAGACTAATCTGAGGAAGAAAGGATGGGCGAGTGGACGGAGCCTTGACGCAAGGAGCCGCCAGGCCGGGCATGCTTCGGCGATGCTCATGATGATGGGGAACTGGCGATCGTTGCCATAGCAGTGATGATGACGAGACTGTCTTTGTTCTCTGAGATAGTGGATGGGTTGGTTAGGAAATTCGCCATCCAGTCGGTCATCTAATTGGTGCTTCCCGGCTACATCATTCGCACCGTGGCTAGACACGTGATTGCGTAGTTAACACTTGCTATGCTCAACTGGAGCGTTCATCACCACATGAGCCAACGCATCAGACGGCGGCGAAACAAGCATCGCAACTACCAACCAATCACTCGAACACTGCTCGACATCAGTCTTTTTTCTGCCCTCATGGTGAACAATCCACCTCGTATCATGGTCTGCGAGGTCTGCTTCAACACTGTAGCTTGGAAGCCCTGACACTGCCAAGTGCCAAGTGCCCTCATGCCTGCATCCAATGTGGGCTGAAGCGAGTGTGAGACGGAATGATAAGGAACAGATCGGAAGTAACAGAGGCGGGATTCGAAGCACGGGGAAGAGGAAGGCGTGATTGCAAATCGAGCTTCGCCCCCACAAGTGTCCACACAAACGAAACGACGACCTTCACACAATCAAACAAACCCACCGCAAAATAGCCTCGGTAGTGTGACTTGCCTTAGCGCAAACATGGCCTGTGGATGGGCAGATGGGTCAACTGGCGTGCGGCTTCCTTCTCTGGGTTGTTTGCCTGCCCTAAACGGTCTAAACGCCAACTCTGAGCCCAGAACTCTTTTGGAGCTTAACACGAGCCTCAAGTGTTTGGCATGTTGCAGAACCCATCATTCGGCCGAGCTTGCAGATACCCGACGGCCGCATGCAACCTTTCTGGCGCTGAGTTGAAAACCGGAGCCCTCAGCTGCATGTGGCATCCGGACGAGGTCTGACAAAGAAGATGGTCCGGAAAGCTTGATCGAGGACCGCCTCCCTGCGTTTTTGACGAGCTGGCATCAGCATGCCCACGTTATGGAGATGAGCCTCAAGGCCCCCGGAAGGCGAGTTGAAGCGAGCATTTCAGAGTGGGTGTAGGATTTTGGGGGGAACTGCAGCCACCTGAACCCTAGCCCCGAAGTCCCGAGAAACCCAGACCCGAACTCTAATCTGAACCCCGTCGTTTGAACGAGCTTTGGGTTTCCTCCGTAGCTGAGTAGATCACCTTTAACCTTTTGAGGCTTATCGAACCCTACCATGATTGAAAAGGTTAAACCTTTTGGGCTAGGGTACTCAGCCCCTAGGCCCTAAGTTTCGAGAACCGCAGCACTATCTTCTAGGATTGAGACTAAGGGCTTACAATTTTAGAGCCTAGGGCTTGATCTAGGGTTCAGGAAGTCAGAGTTAGGAACTATGCGATTGGAATAGAACAGTTGCGAGGGTTTCGATTTAATGGGTTCGGCCTGAAGCTTATCTCAACCGTCTACGGCTCGAAACTGCGTGGGGCAGCAAGAAGCCTGGCCCAGCAGTGAAGCCATATTCGTTTTTGAAGCTTTAGTAGCAGGGGAGCGATGTTATATGAGAGCACATGTAGGATCCAGATAACTCTAGGTGCAAAGCCTTCGGAGTCACAAGAGAGACTTTGTCATGGCCATGAAATTGTACCACTCACACTGGCTGGAGTTTGTTAAAGTCTACACCCCCAAGCCAGCATGGCGGGTCGTGTCTCCAACCGGAGCCGATACCTGCCAATAGCGGAAATAATATGAACAACAAGGAGGGCGGGCTCTTTATTCCCTGGTTTAAATGATGCTTTTGCGCACAAGGTCGCTAGCGTCGGATTGAAGACATTTTCTAATTCGAGATGCGCGAAAGATTCTTTTCAAGAAATTTGATTAATAATATAATTTATATATATATTCATGGATCAAATAATCATGAGAAATAGATTCAATAGTTCATATTTCGAACATCTTCTGATGCGATATACTACTAAAAGCGAATCTGAAAATTTAAAAAAACCTCGAGAATTTTTAGATATGAAATAGATTATAAATTTATCTTGAAATTAGGTTTGATTTTGATTTATTTAGTTTTCGAAAATATTCATGATCTATTTATATTGAATATAAAATCTATAATTTCTTCTAATAAATATTATTTTCAGATATGCGAATATACGAATATGGTTTAGAAAATGATTTCAATATAAAAAGAAGAAAAAAATTAAGATATATTTAAAAAATAATTATAAAAAATGGAAAAAAAATAAAGATTTTTTTAGCTAATTATTAGAATGATTTTTAAAAGGTATGCTAAAATTTTTATGCAAAAATAGAAATTATTTCAAAGAATATATTTAGAATTCTAATCGAGAA
>CAJNDV010036496.1:0-15584 GCA_905221635.1 Symbiodinium sp. CCMP2456
AAAAACCACTCAGGGTCGGATACTCTCTTGCTTGCTTGCTTGCTTGCTTGCTTGCTTGCCTGCCTGCCTGCCTGCCTGCCTGCCTGCCTGCCTGCCTGCCTGCCTGCCTGCCTGCCTGCCTGCTTGCTTGCTTGCTTGCTTGTGTGTGTGTGTGTGTTTGTGTGTTTGTTTGTGTGTTTATTTGTTTGTTTGTTTGTGTGTTTGTTTGTTTGTTTGTGTGTTTGTTTGTTTCTTTTGTGTGTTTGTGTGTTTGTGTGTTTGTTTGTTTGTTTGTTTGTTTGTTTGCTTGCTTGTTTGTTTTTTCTGTGTGTCTGTGTGAGTTGTTTGTTTGTCCGTTTGATTGATTGCTTGATTGTTTGTTTGTGTGTGTGTTTTTTTGTGCGTCTCCGTTGTTTTTATGTTTCATCGGTTGGTTTCCTTTTCGAGGGGAGGGTGTTCTAGGCACCTGGCCAGCATATTGCGAGGCGGGGAGATTGGTTTTTTTGAACAGACAGGCGGACGCGCAAACGAACGAAGTGAGCTTTCAGAGCATGCCGTGCGGAAGTACCTCTCTACAACCTTTAACCAGAGATATCTTGGGAGGCCACAGGTAAAGACTCTCGCACCTTCTGAGCGACAGCACGAACAACGCAAGCATCATACAAATGATATGTTCTGATGATGAGGTCGCGAGCACCAGAAACTCCGAATCACACATTTGCGATTTGAGCTTGCCTGTTTCTGCTCCATGGATGCCGGGTACGGGCTTTGATGGTAAGGTCGTTTGGTAGAAACCCTGGCCGAAGCCCGATTCTTTTGCATCCTCTTCAGATAGAGGAGAATCTGAGAGTAGTTGCAACACTCCGCCGCCGCTTCGCTTTCGGCATTCGAGTATTTAGGGCAAGAGCAAGCAGTGATGTGGTGATGCTCGTTGCTGCCACTCTCCTTTGCCCGAACATGATCCTCATATTTAGTGGTGATCCTGCTTGGACGGATCGCCCGCGCTTCTCCGTTTTCCTCGACTGTAGCATGGTAAATCGACACCTGTAGAGAAGAACCGTTTCAATCTCGCGGCTTCACCTTGAGGCTGAGCCTGTTTGCGTGACCGGACACGAAATTGAAACAAAAGCCCACACGAAAGCACCATGCCTGTCCAAGATCGCTGTGTCGTGCTGGTCTCACAGCCGGCACCCGGATTGGTGCTGCCCGGCGCGTCCTGGCAGATCCTGGCAGTGTTATGTGCAGGGATCTGCATGGTTGCTGATGGTCGTTGATGTGTCCACTTATAATTAGACGGATTGTCTCATTGGTAGGAGTGTCCTGGTACTAGAAATTTGCACCGTGACTCATCTGGGCCGGTGATGCTTTCGAGTGCTGGGGTTCACTCTTTTATCTGTTCAAAGCTATCAGGCTGTGTCTGGAAAGTCCTAGATGTCTAGCAACTTCAGGAAAAACGCGGTATGTCAAGCTTGTGTTGTTTCTTGGGCGCTGGTCTCAGGCAGAGTCTCGAAACCCGAGCCCTTTGAGATTTCGGACATAAGCTTGCAGGGTGCCAACGTAGCCTCATTCCAGCTTCAAAACTCAGTTCAACAAGGAACGAAGCTTTAGCCGAGCCCGCCGAGTCCACCTACTTAGTCTCATACCAAGTGAGCTCATGTTGCAGCTGTTTGTGGAGAGCCTGTGCCACAAAGTCACACCAGCCCCAAGCACCCTACGTCTTGACATCCTGCGCTGTGTGCAACTTCACTTTTTTGCAATATTGATTTTGGAAGTCATCTGGCGGGTTCACAGCGGGTCCCTGTGCTTCAGGGGCTCCACACCCATCAACAACTCACCTAGTCATGGCATGCGCTGGTCCTCAGGGAGGCAGACCCTTCCAAGACGTGCTGGGTGGTTCGGAGCATCCGAGACCATTGCTGCAAGGACAGGTCCGGGGCAGCTGCGAGGAGTTGCCTGCAGCACCGAAAGTGCTTGCTCGTTCTAAGGGTAGTGAGTGCACAAGAACCTAAGTCACCGAGGCTTCCGTGGTGTGGGTGGGGTTGGCTTCAGCGCAATTGAGCCAGGGCTCAATGCATTATGATGACCGCAGACTGTCCCGGCGTTGGAAGCTTGCGCAAACACCGTATAGCTACAGCAGTTTCGAGCAGATCTGATTGTCGTCTTACGGTCATACACCGAGTTTGACGAAGTTTGACCTGTGTTGTCGTCGGCCCACACTAGCCCTATTCTGAATCTTTGCTGCGGTAAGGCGTTTGGATTGTAAAAACATCTCCTGAAGCGACCCCAGCCCAGCCAGTTGCGAATTGCTCCTCCTTGAACCCAAAGTGCTAGGCCCTGGGTGTTTGAGCATGCTCAGATTGTGCTTCCGGGAGGAGGGCCAATCGGCGGATGGCTCGATGCTGTACAGTGTCGCTGGTCTTGTTTGAGGTTGGATAGCATTAGTCGCTCACTAATGTAGTGGCTTCGCGATCTCTGATCGCGATGCCACCGGCATGAACTAACTAGCAGTAGCAGAAGCAGCAGCAAGAGGAGGAGGAGGAGGAGCACTAGTAGTATTAGTAGTGCTGGTACTGTTGCCACGACTGCTCCTACTGCTGCTGCTACGACTGCTACTACTATCTGCCGTTTTTGTGGCATGCTTTCGGAAGCCCAATCCTCGAAACCCTGCGCAAATTGCCAGGGAAATGGGACGGACATGAACATGGCCCGACTTTTAAAACAACAGAAGAGAAAAGGTTTTGAGCTTCATTGAAGTTAACGTTCGAGGCTGGCGGCTTCGGGCATTCTGCTTGGCTTGTAGACTTTGAGCTCTGTTCTCGCATCGAAGCAACGAATAGTCTGCGCAATGCATATTGAAACCCACGTCTAGATCCTGCAGGAGAACGGTGATTATCAATAACACCGAGTAGAAATAAAAAGAAGAAGAGTTTATAAGTTATATTATTTCAAATTGTTTAATGACGAGATGTGTAGTAAGTGTGGCATCCACAATTCTAGGAGCATGTTCCTAACTAACTGCAAACAGCAGAAACCCTACACCCTTAATCCCAAATGCTTCAAGCTGCTGGCTGAGGTTTAATGAGTTTAATGATCGATATTCATTATTGTCATAATTACTAGTACCCTGTTACCAATTATTTGTCGTAATTGTTGTTTCTATTACCATTACCATTAATACTGTTACTGCTATAAACATAACAACTATTATTGCTGCTCCTTCTAGTGTATAATGACAGAATGCTCGGTTTGCTATTGGGCCGGTAGGCTAGCTACCTTCATTGGAAGTGGAAGTGTACTCAGACAACAACCGGTCGAGGACAGACTTACAAGCCTGTCAGCCTTAATTCTGAAAATCTGAACCCCCAAACCCTAATATAGGCTAATATAGGGACCATTACCTATACTATTTTGGGGGTTCCTTGTTATACTTATAGTATGCAATGGGCCCCCAAACCCTATTCTAATTATTAAGGCCCCTACATGAGATGCCTTGCAAGGGCTTAGGGTTGAAGTTTGGAAAGATTTTCAGACGACTCCCAGGTCTTCGTCAGTGCCCAAGCCGCACATCCGAGCCAGTGGGAAACAAGTCAGCAGAAGGGGTCCATTGCATAAAGCATATGGGGGTTTCCGAAAATTAGGGTACCCTATTTTGGGGTCCTTATATTAAGGATCCTATTATTTAGGGTACTATATTGGGGTCCCCTATTTTCGGAAACTCCCATATTGTAAAAAGGAGTTCCAGAAGATAAACGACCCCCTAACCTCGACCCTGAATAGCGAGATCTTTATTGTAAGGACCCAATGAACCGATTTAATCTCGACCCCAAACAGTAGGATTATACGCTAGGGATCCCTAGCAAGCCTAACGAGGGCAAGCCCCCATGATTTGAAAAGGCCCTGCCATTAAAACCCTTATTGCATGAAGGCCAAGCCTCAAACATTTCTGGGGATTAGAAAGGTTGCTTGAGGAAGTCTGCAAGGGTGCAGGGCCTAGTGTAGGGTTTAGGTTCGGGGCTACAGGTGGGCTCCAGCCACTTGTTGCTGTTTTCTTCCCACGACTAGGACTATGGTAGAGAGGCAGGCTAGGGCTTACGGTGCTTCAGCAGCGCTGGGGAGTGTCGTCATCGTCATAAGGCAAAACATGCCTGCAGAAATGCCAGCATCTATTTGCGAGAAGGGGTGCAATACCCTCCACTGCTAGGCTGTCTTCGTTGCCCTGCGTAGGCCCCTGCTTGAGAAGCAGAGTGTCAGACAGCAGTAGCCATTCACTGCCTCGATTCTTTTATGGGATCAGGGTTTACCGTTCTGCTCATGTGCATCATTCTGCTTTACTTCTTGCGGCGCTCAAGAGAAACGGCACCATGAGTTTTTTTTAAGAGCCTTTGCGTTGTCATAACATCTCTACGCCCTCGCTTACTATCTTGCACACGGTATTGCCACCACTTGCTGCTTCGTGTTACAACCCCCGCTCGCTGCCAGTGTGAATCTACATGTATTAACTCTCTCTGTGTGTCCCATGCTTGTGTTTCAAGACAACTCTTCTTGATGTCTATACCGGTCTTGGGAGAGAGGCTGGTATTGGTACCGTCGTCGTGTGACTGTTTGGCTGTTTTCTGATGCTTCTTCTCTCGAGCCGAAAGCCATAGCCCCAGCACTCTGGTGTTCATCCAGGTTTAACCGAGCACCTCACACCTGCTGAGCTGCCACTCGGTGAGGTTTAATTAGGCCCTTCAGAGTTAGGTGTTTAGCTAAGGGTTACGGGTTTTGAAGAATAACATCTTTCTGCGATGGTGCTTGTGCCAGTGTTCCTAATAGTGACGAAAACAGTGGTGACCTAACAATCGTGGCAGTGGTAGTGCTACTGTAACTCTGCACGTTAGTTACTCAATGCCACCACGCATATTGCGATGTTGACGCGGTGCTCAAGAAGCAGGATGCTTGGTTGCAATGCTTACGCTCTCGATAATGGCGATGATGAGGTTCTGTCGGTGGTGAGCCTTGCTAATCGCTGTTGGCCTCGCTGTCATTGCTTGAACCCCTGTTCTGCGTAGTGTCAGGCTGTATGCTTTTATGACTTTGTTTACATCTGTGGTTCCGATGGCTTTAAAGACCAACGAACCCGACTCCGGCTGATGTCCTGTTGCTAAAGGGAATTATTGAACACGTGCCTGTGTACCCCATGCAGATACTCGGTGAAGAACCCCAAACCTTAAGACATCCTTGCGACCATGGATCCTCGCCTGGCATGTCCGAGTTGTGACAGCGTAAGACATCCTTCACCCTGACCGCCACCTCAACAAGGACCCTGAACTCCAAAAACCCCAGTTTCTCGAGCCAAGAGCCCTACATGCGCCCAGGGAAGCCTTGGGGTTCATTCGAAGCGAACGGCAGTCGTCTTTCTAGACACTGCCTCGGATTCTGGTGTTGAGAAGATAAATGACTGCAGTGCGTTACAGGCATCACTTTCACAAGCTCTTCCCGGGTGCCACTGTTGACGAGACCGCATTCGAATCGAACAGGCCCACATGACACGCGGAGGGAAGAGGACCAAGGTCTGTTTCGGAAGTCGGATTCACAGATATGCAGGGCGTTGCCTGCGCCCTTGGCAATCTTGTCTCTCACATCATGCAGCTAAGAATTCGATGTATAGCCACAGGCTTGGTTGTGCGAGCATTTGGCTTGATACAGTACGGCTTGATCTCAACATGGCTGCCACTGGACAAAGAGGCATGTCCAGTGCTGTGCAAGAAGAACAAGACGGGCATGTTCTCGTGGGCCTTCAGTACATGCCGTCGGATGGCATGTGCAATTTTCGATGTTTTCCCCAAACTTTCGAGGCATGAAGACAAGCAAATCCAATAGACACTTTAGTCATCATGTTGAAACTTAAAATGGCCAGATACGGACGTGTGGTCTGCACGTAGGTCTGCATGTCTAGATACAGTGGTCGCTAGCATCTTAGCCGCATCCGTGTGGTTCCGGAGGCTCCGCTTCCGGCTGGGGCAGCACACTCCAGGTGCTGCCTTCACATCAATGAGCTTGCTATGTCAAGAGCTTTACAGCATTGCACGTCCACGGAGACTCTAACCTCAAGCCCACAAGGCGAACTTGCAGGTCGTTTTGGATTTAGGGTGCGTGGGTTGTCATGCCACGTCGAGTCTCGTGCACTATACTTGTGGCTGTTGGGCTGAAGCTTGATGAGAATAAGACTACCACAGCGCCGGTTAAGGAACAGTTAATTTTTCGTGGGGCGGGGCTCGATTTCTTATTATTGAAGCGCCCTTCTTTTTTTTAAGTGAAAAATACATTTCTGGATTTGGGCATACCCTGCATTTCTTGACTCAAATTTCTTAAATTGAAAAGGCTCCAAAATTAACCGCACAGAAATCAGAAGACTGAGAGGCTCGAGCCCGCAGCAACTTCCCCTCTAGCGCATGCGCTTATCCACTCGGGCCATATCCACATGTATACAGCGAAGGGCTCAATTTCTAATTTTTGGGGGGCTCTGGGCTTGCCAAATAAGGGCTTAAGAAGGGCTTTATTAAGCCCCAATAACAGCTTTGGAGGGCTCCAGAGGCTCCATCAGGGCTTAATAAAGGCTTTGTAAGGCTTTGTCCAAGAAACACCAAAATGAGAAATTGAGGGGCTTGATTTCTTAAATTTAAGAAATTGAGGGGGGCAGGCGCAAGAAACTGTCCAGCTTTTGCATTACGAAATCGAGTCCCTTAGAATCTTGGTTCTCTGTTTTGCACAAACAAAACCGCCGAAGACAAAATGAGAAGAGTACCATAAGAAATTGGCTCGCCGAGTCCAGTGTACCTTGGATTTCTTATTTTCAGGTTGCGCATTTTGTCTAACATGTTTTTGTCGCACGTCTGTCCGAGGGGCTCGATTTCTTAAGCAGTGCTGTTGCTGTAGCAGAGTGCTGGTAGCGTTTCCTGCAATGAACACGTAGCAAGCAGTCCCCCTGCACTCCTGCCTTCCTGTGGCATCGGCACCTGCATTCACAAAGCGCTCGGAACCGCAAGCGGCGCGTTACGACGAATCAGCAGAAGCATGAAACCTACTCGAAAGTGCAACCCCAGCTCATCGACTAGCCCTGTAGCTCTCCCACAACTCGAGTCTGCTGCTCGCAGCCTCAGCTCCAGATGCAAAGCTACCTGAAGTTCTGACGCCTGGGTCAGGGGATCAGAAGGGAGTGGATTCATGGAGAGCAGTCGACCTGCCCTGCACAGGTTTCGTTTGCGCCTCCAGTTCATCTGCTCCGGGCCAAGAACGGCAAACGGTCGACACGCCCCTCCATTGCATCTTGACTCACGACCCTCCAATGTTGAAGCTTTAAAGCCGTTTCAGGAACTGCATCCTCCTCAGTCAGCCTTTATCAGCCCTTTCTGTGGGAGCACTTTCTCATGCCGCATCTCGGAAACCTGCGCTCAAAACTGCTGCCAGTTTAGGGAATTTTCGACCCGGTCAGAGGCCTCAAGCTACACAACTCCTATACATTGATCTTAACGCTTAGGAACTTCTTGGTGAGCTTAGCACCCACAGCCCAAAATGTGCGATTCTCCAACGATGAGGTTTGAGTCGATGCCGTGGCAACCTGAAGCTGCAAAGCGTAGCTGAGGCCACACATCTCACAGAAGTGGTATAGTGGAATGTGCAGCTCAGGGCTCGGGGTGCTCAGATGATGGTTGGTACTCTTGTTTTGAATGCGTTTGTTGGTAGTTACTTGAGTGTTACTTGTATGTTTACAGATGTGTTTTCTTTTTTGCGTTGCTCTACTCCTCTAGTTACTGTTGTTCTTCCTTGCATCCCGCCCAAAGCTTAGGCTAGCATTGGTACGATGTAAAGGAATCTGCTTCTGCTCGGCTTGTAGCAGCCAAAACCTGCTAGATGCTAAGGGGTGCAGTTCTTTGGCCGCTGGCAGTTCTTCTGGCTTCCTTCGGGCATCCAATCTCTGGAACCTTCGCGACCTGGCATAACCTATGAGAGAGGAGATGGGCGCAATGCATCCAACCAGGAATTGCATCTGTTATGAAAGTAATGAAAGCACAAACCAATACGACGATATGAACATGCAAGACATGTTCGGAAGATTGATTACAACCCGGCGCAGTTCCATAAGGCAGGCTAGCTTCAGAGCAATTTTGAGTTGTGCCTGGCGGCTCTGTGCGTTGAATCAGGGCATCCCTCTCTGATGCTCGGGCCTATGATAAGCCCTGGAACGTGACTATCAGAGCTGCCGAGGTGAATATCGGAGCTGGCACATGTGAGCCACCGGACTGCGTCTCCGGGATTGGGCTTCACGGCCCTTGTGGGTTATGTTTCGAGTTTATAGGGTCTTCGCTATAGGAACAGGGGCGAGAATTTCGGGAAGAAAGCAAAGAACCTCCCATGTGCAGGGACTTGCGGGAGCCCGTCACCGCCAAACTTGATCCAACCCTGGACACTTACGGAATGCCGATCCTACAAATGAATCCCCGCAGTGAACTCTATCATAATTATACAGCCATAGACACCATGCTAATAATTAATCATACCCATAATACTCTCAATAGTACAGGAAAGAAAAATCATGACAACCAAGATAACCACATTAGAACCAAAATAGCCGTGATAACGGTAAGCCATAATCATAATCAAGCATCCCGGTGCGAACCTCGGCACCCAAGCCACTCAGCCCTATAGCAACCGAAACCGGAACCTGACAAATCAAGCTGTCTTAGAATTCCATGCCCTCAGAAGCACCCTAAACCCTCAAGCGAAACCCCTCAAGCCGTTTGAACTCGAAGCCCTACACTTGGCCCTACACCACTAGTTTTTCCCAACCTAAACCCGCTAGAAAGCCTAGGCTCTACACTGAAAGCCTCAGCCTTAAATCTGAAAAAGCGAAGAAGCCCTCAGCACAAGTTAACCACCCATGAAAGCACCCCAAACCAGGTAAGTCCCTCAACATACAAAAAAGGCACCCTTGGAGACAAGTGTGGGAGGGAAGCAACTGCGAGGATCCTTTATACCAGCTCCTGGCCTCGCCTCAAGGATGGGCCTCTTGGGGTTTTTTGGGGGTCCTGAACAAAGATGCTATAAGGGTTAACATAGTACTTCCTTATAGTGGCTGCAATACGGAAGGTGGGATCAAAAGTTAAGGTTTAGGGTTGCGAGTTTCAGGGCCAGGAATGCCACGGGTTTTATTGAGTTGGGTCTGCTTTTTGGACTTTTTTGGGGGTTGACGTAGTTGCGGTTGAGTTGGGGCTTCTTGCAGGGTTCGGATGCAGGGCTGCGGATTGAAACCTACCCGCAAAGCAGCGCTCAATGGTTCCCAGCAGCCAATGCAAACCCACCCCCACTTCCCAGAATGTACAAGCTTACACTTTAACACAAACGAGATCGACTCCTCTCATCATCCAGTACTGGTAGGCGGCCCAGCACCTCGACACAGATAAGCGTTTATTTTCAATGCAGAAATGTAACGAGTAATACGATGCAGTATTGTTCACACATCATTGTTGGTATGCAGCCCTTTATTTACATTGCAGGAGCCTATACGCATTCAGACTTTTACCAGCAACAATATTCACAATGCGGCCACCAGATGGCTTACAGCATGGCGCGAGTCATCACAGAAACCTGCGCGAGCGGTACAACAACGAAACTCTCTGTGTGTGCCTGCATTTCCTTGCATCAATGTGCCAGCGTGCCTCGACCAGGTTTCAGGAAAGTTTGCAAAACACGACAACGACAGAACAAAAAGCTGAGTCCTGCGTGAGGCTGGGGATTCGTCGGATTGGCGGTGGAATCGGATCGGAGCCGGCTTGACAGGCATTTCCTTGCCTTCAAGAGGGGATTTAGGTTGTAGTTGAGAGTGAAGTGTCAGTCCAGGTAGTGGTTTCGGATACCGGGCCCATTGCGTTGAGGGGCATATTACAAATGGGGCAGGCGAGGCTGGGTGTTCAGCAGGTTGATGCGTTCTGGGTTGAGGTGCTTTTAGGGTTTAAGAAGCTGGGGCCTAGATTGCGGACAGGTTGTGGAGATCACAGCCAGTTCAGAGACGGCCCAGAGTTCGCAAGGGCAAACTTCAGTTAGCAGCTCACGAACGCGACCCAAAAGATCCCAGACGGTGCAGAAGCAATCTCGAGGAGCACTACCATGCAGATACCATCGCCCTTTGAAACCGATTGAAGTCCTAATTAAACCTCGGTAGCCATAGACCGAACCCTTCTAAACCCTCAGCCCAAACCTCCCACACCCTCAGGTTCTATACCTCAGGGCGCGCACCCCCAAGCGAAAAACCGTAGAAGCCTGAACCGTTGACTGCAAAACGTTTGTTTCTTCTTCGGCGATTTGGCCAGGTGTGAAATTGCCATGAGCCAGACGCCGGCACGGGTTCTTCCGGTGCCTGCAAAGAAGCGTTTAGGGATTCGACGGTGGTCTAACAAGAGTGTTAAAATTGCTGAAGGGCTGTAGCTTGGCTGAGAAATGGGCACGTGCCCCAGAGTGTTCCAAGCTCCTGCGCATGGACTCCGTACGATTCTTGCTCTGTGGTCCCGCGACAGGGACGTTTCGTTTAATGGTATCCCAACATTTGCTTCCAGTGATGTTTGATGTTGGTGTTGGCATGCACAAACGGGTATGTATGTCAGCAGTTACTTCACATGCTATTGGATTTTGCTCCTGCTCCTTTTGATTCTGTTTGCAGGCTTTAGAGGTGGGTCCAGGTTGATATTGGCAAGCTGCGCAAAGGTCGTTTCGGGGTGAAGGAATTATAAGCTCTGGTCTTGCAGAGTGAGGCATTAGCAGATTTCTGGGCCTCGGAAGTGAGCAGAGGGCCTCGAAGGTGCCCTACACCCAAAAGCATGGTGTGGTGTGAAGTCTGAGCTGAATGGTTCGGGCTTCGGCCGTGTACATCGGCATCTCGAGCACATTGAATGAACAATGAGATTTAGGTACGTTGACACATCTGGCCGCAAGCAAGGTTCCGATGCCTTGATGTTCTTGTTTGGGAACCCGGGCCTTGTGTCCGAACAGGTGCACATGACGATGGATCCAACAGCTGCCGCCGACCAGTTGCCCTTGTGCCGCACCTCAACCCGGTATGGTACACACGCCCTCTTGGATGTTACAAGTCAGCTAAAGCCTGCAGTCAACAAGCGTCCCCGACACATGGAGCCTAAGCAATCTGATGTGAAGAGGCTCCCGCAGGGATGCCCGTCTAGCGGCACGGTCGTATGCCTGAACCCCTTAACTCTAAAAGCATGCTGCTGAAAAGTGTGAGCTTTGGAACTTCGGAAGTGAATTGAAAGACTCGCCACCGAATTCGGGAGGAAGGTGTCGGCTTTCAGGGGGTTTAATATTTATGAGTCTTCTGAGCCTCCATTGGGTTCCTAGCAGACAGACGCAGCAGCAGGCTGGTGTAGGATGAATTGCAAGCTGAGAGCAGTAGAGTTGCAGAGTTTTGCGGGAGGGTGCATGGAGGAGACTGATATTCAAGTGTTCTATGCAGCAAAAGTTACTGTAGATGTTGGATGACAGGCGCCCGAATGCACACAGGCAGTCACAGGCATCATGCTCCCCCTCCTGGCAACCTCTAGCGGTCAAAGCCACAGGCTGCCCTACCTCAAGCTGATCTTCGGCAATGTCACGTCCTTGCAAAAAGCTGCATTTGTTTGGGTCTGCATCTGCGTTGAACAAGGCTGCCTGCTTGAACACAAACCTTGGACCAAGCAGACTAAAGAGTCATGTGGGGAGTTTGTGGATGCTGCGGCCTCGCAGCGTTGACGCCATCGGAGGAAGCAGCGAGAGATTAGATTTCCTGCGCTGCAAACGCGACGGACTTTATCTTCATGCACAGAAGAGAGATGTGGCCCTGCTTGCCATTTCCAGCGTTGGGACTCCAGCTGGATTCTTCCTCCTGGGTGATGTTGGCAGAGCCGTTGTGTAGGACAGGTGGGTTTCTCATGAGGCTCCAAGACATCGTCTTCCAAGAAGCTCGTGTGACTTAGAAAGCAGCAAGGCAGAACTCTAGGTTCCACTTCCCTCATTTCGGCGATCGGGGCGAGGCAGCCTAATCCCTAAGCCTTTGGGCCCTACATTTTTCAGCCATAAACGCTAAGGCCTTGTTGAAGCGAGAGACTTTGCAGCAAAATCCGCACCTAACTAGACCTGCTTGAACCTGAGTTTTAGCTTATGTAAACCCGATCCTAAGACCCCACCGAGGCCCGACCGACGCCCCAGAACCCAAGGCTCCGAAGCCTTGGCCATTGGACTTCCTGGTTGTGGACATCGACGGCCCCTTGGGCTCCAAAGCGTCGAGCATGAGGGTTTTGGGGCTTAGGGCTAGAGGATGTTAGAGGTGTAGGGTTAGACTTTGGGCTTTGGTTGTGGGTTTTCCTACGGGCTCCGGCTGAAGGGGTTCTTTCGCCGAGGTCAGAAATCAGCTGCAAAAGGGGCTTCTTGCTACCCTTCTCCACCGTGGCAGTTGTCATCGTCTCTTTGTAGTTGATTACTACGAGACTGAGGGCTTTCGTCGGATTGAGCCGCGTCGTTTCTGTTGCTAGGGCTAGGGTTGCTGCTGTAGAAATTTGAGATTGGTCTATGTCGTCTCGTTGCGTGCTAATGCTTCCAGTGTACATGGTCATCTCCACGATCAGCCTGACCATGACTGCCGGCAGCTGCGCCATTAACTATCACCACCACCACCACCGAAGCTTGAGGTGTACTGTGCCATTGATCGTCAGGATGGCTGAACGAATGCATGAAACAGTCATGCTCAATCGCCCTGTCTACCGACATCAAGGAGTCTTGTATGTTAGACTGTTATTAGGCCTTTGGGGAACGAGACTCTGGCCTGGGGTTTTTGCCCGAACCCGGAAGACGTGTCGAGGCACACTTGCGTTTTAGGAGTTCTTTACTTGACACAGGAAACCTCGGATGTGCATCAGCAGATAAAGCTGCCAGGAGAGTGAGGCCTGGCAATGGCAAGTGGAAGCCCGAACGAGCCCCCAAATCCAAAAGGAAGAGGCCTCGCCGGCCAACCTGATGTCCGAACTCCTTGGGCTCATTGCTAGGATCCCAAAGGTCAACCCGAGTTTCGGAGGTGTTGACTGCCTCATCGTCGAGGAGCTTTTGCAGGTCGTAACGCCGAAGGCCCTGCTTCACGGACCATAGTCATGACTACCACGTAAAGGATGGTTGGGCTAGTTGTTTATTTACCCTCGCTTTGGCGCATGTGTTGCTGCTGTGCTTGCTCTGGTTGTGGTTGTGGTTGTTGTTGTTGTGGTTGTTGTTGTTGTTGGTGGTGATTGTGGTGGGGTGGTGGTGGTGGTGGTGGTGGTGGTGGTGGTGGCGGTGGTGGTGGTGGTGGTGGTGGTGGTGGTGTCGTTGTTGGTGTTTGTTTGTTTGTTTGTTGTTATTTTGTTTGTTTGTTTGTTTGTTTGTTTGTTTGTTTGTTTGTTTGTTTGTTGCTCTTCTTATTCTTGTTATTGTTCTTGTTCTTGTTCTTGATGGTTGGTTTGTTGGTTGTTGTTGCTGTCGCTGTTGTTGTGCTTGTCTCTGCTGCTGGCGTCGTCGTCTCCGTCGAAGTAGGACTTTTTACGTAGCAAGCTCGCCGATGACTTGAGCCGTAGAATGGGTGCAAACAATCCGAACACAAGACGGGCAGTACTTGTTCAAAGGTGGTAGTCGTGCGATGGGTTGTGACCTTGCTGCTTTGTTTTGCCTCCTGCCCTCAACAATGCTTCAACGGAGCTGTCAAGATTTTCGAAACTCTAACGCTTAGTCAGACTTAGTCACTAGTTAGATGTTGATGGGGTCCGCATCTAGCTGTGAGATATGCGTGTGTCTACTGGCTATAGCGACGAGGTTCCCATTTTGCAGCTGTGAGATTAGAGGCTTTCGGCTTTCTGGGTCGTCAGCATCTGACTTCAAGATTTCTGACGGGCTTGCCTGAAAGACATCCGGAGGTAATCCACCTGGAGATTGTCTTTCACATTCCGCCACCATTTCGCTTTTCGCTGCAGTGGCACGCGGATGTTTCGCCGAAATTCGATGCCGAGTGCCCGGCCTTTACCTTAAGCAGTCTGCCTCTTAGAGTCTCAGGGTTTACGATTTCGATCTCTTGTTTGTTGCCGGCATTTGCTCATTGCCAACCTGCTGTCTGATGGGGGTGTGGCCAACGATGTTGCGCGAGATACTGTTAACACACACTAGGTAAACTGTTGGACCATTGCAGGGCTATTGCAGACGGTACGGTACTTGTAGAAGCTATCGTGGGTCTTCGCACTCGGTAGCAACGGGTGATGATGCCGCTGCTTGCCACGATTGGCCTGCCTTCTTTGTGGGCTGACGTTTGCTGGGCCATCGGTTCGGTAAACTTGGACTGCTGGACTTCGGCTCAATCGTAAACCCCAAGCCGCAAGTCGTAATTAGATACAAATCTCAGATCATTGCAGACCACAGTTCCACAATACCAAATCTCAAACGCAAGAATCACAGCTGCAAAGGTCAAGCTTGGGCTCTTTGTTGCTTCTTCGAATCAGACTTCGGCATTCCAGCCTTCATGCCGAAGCACAAGCATGCAGGTTGGACAACGTGTCCAGAAAACTCTTGCAGACAACTCAGACAACTCTGAACTCCGAATCCTGCCCAGCCTACAGCCCGAACCCTAAACTTAAACTCTGCACCCTGAACCCCAAGTACACTAGAGCCCAAACCCATGTAACTACATCGGAGGTACGATGTCGATGTGCTGAATCCGGCCTCGGGTTGCTCGTTGAGCTATGCGCTGCACCTTGGCGACTTTGGAACCCGACAATGATCATCAATGATCCGCGGCGCGCAGCTCGTTTTTGCTTTTTCCCAGGGGTAGTAGGTATACCTCCAATGGACATTGACATCCCGCTGGCCGAGCTCAATTTGTGAACCGTCATCCCTTTAGACCCTCGTTTGATCCTACGGTGGTTTGGTCGACCAGCTGTTAAGTCGTCTTCTGCCTCGACTCCGGTAGAGAGGATACGCTTACGTTTTTTTGTCTGTTCTGTGGGTTTCAGACATCACCAGTCTCTTGCTAGCAGGTCTTGTTTACTGCTTTGCGTCGCAGTGTCTTGACACGTGAACCGGAAAATGGGGCGTCTACGAAAAGGCACCGAAGCGTCCAGACCGAGATGTAGCGCCACAGTACATATAGTGTAAGGTTGAAGTATGACGTAGGAACTAGCATTTCTGTTGGACTTGAGTGGCGTGAGGTGGAAACAAGATGATGTATTTGGCTCATGCTTGAAGTTTCCGAACGTTTACATACCGTCTTTACAGTATACTACTGTTTACGAGAAGATGCTGTAACCTGCTATACAGCATACTCTAGACATTATATTAATATACATCATTTGCATTAAATACAGAACATCATTTGCCTTAAATACGTAATCTACTGTACTATGCCATGTATCTGCATATAAACACTATTTAGACCTGTTCTGGCACTGTATACACGACATGCGGTGTGCACTATATGCATATATATATATATATATATGCTCGCCCCCCCCGCCATGATCTACCATTGGTGGTTCTGGGGAGTGGGGAGAGCACGCACAGTGTAACTGAAACTG
>CAJNDV010036496.1:33882-59005 GCA_905221635.1 Symbiodinium sp. CCMP2456
AGTAGAAATAGAAATAGTAGTAGTAGTAGTAGTAGCAGTAGTAGTAGTAGTAGTAGTAGTAGAAGCATCAGAGGTGGTAGTAGTGGTAGTGTCAGTCGTCGTCGTGGTCGTCATGGCCGTCATGGCCGTCGTCGTCTTCGTGACTACTACGTGTAGACTGATAGATTTCGTTTAGTCTTTCGTTCCGGGTGGTCCAGACTCTATGGACACCAGCACGGAAATTTATCAGCCAACCTTTACAGGCTCAATCTCCCAAGATGCCTGATTCAACTGCTGCTATGCTGATTCAACTGAGGATGCTGACGATGCTGATGCTGCTACGCATGATGCTGCTGGTAGTCTCGTCGACGAAGGATTTACACTGCATTAGCTCAGCCGTGTCTAGGCTTCTTCAGTACTCTCCGCCCTCTCGTCCTACAAGATCTCTGGGGCCAAGCTGCGGCCTGCAATCCTAGAAGCTCCGACTTTGGAATCCTCAAAGTTTCAGCCCAAGCTCTCAGTACAGAAGATGCACGGACCGGAGAAAGAGTTTGCAGAAGATCTGTCACGCAACTGTTATGCCCTTGGCGCTCGGTTTCAACTAGTGCTTGTGCCGCAGGGTATACAGCTGAACGAAGCAGTGATGCAGAAGGCAAGTTGTGGGCAATGGGCGGTTCACGACCGAGTTCGAAGTTATAAGTCTCCGCCGACACTGTTATTACAAAGCCTCGAAACTGTCCCACAACCCTGAATCCTAAACATAGTCCTGTAATCATCCGGGTCCTGGAGAAACAATCCCGCGACGGCCTGAGACCCTAAAACCCTACAGCCCGAAAGCCGTGATGCAGTCTTCCGAAAATGATAGAACCTAGCAAACTTACGTTGTTCCTCTGCCCTTACAAGCGTAAGCCTGAAGACTCTGACGTTTCTGAAGGGCTTAAGCTACATCCCCACACTTGAGGTTCTGGAGGTTGCGGAGTTGAGAATCACGTATTATCAATTATCTTAAGAAGATGATGAGCAGGAATAATTAACACAATAAAGGTAATCAGAATAGTAGTTGTCATGACAACGCTAGTGCCCACAGTAAGAATAGCAATAATGGTAATAAGAGTAATGGTAATAATATTAGTAGTAATAAAAGCAAGATAGCACTAATAAGAACAAGAACAAGAACAACAACAACAACAACAACAACACTAAGAGCTTTTCTGGGCACTCAACTAAAACAACTAAATACAACTGAATATCTACATACATACATACATACATACATACATACATACATACGTACGTACATACATACATACATGCATACATACAGACAGACATACATACTTACATATATATGTACACACACACACACATATATATATATATGTATACTTGTTTTGTATTCTACCATACGGGGTATTATGCTTTATTTAGCTGAGTTCTATTCTATTCTGTTCTGCTGCTATACTATGCTCCACCTGTTGTTCTATTCTGTTCTGTTCTGTCATATTGTACTGAACTTCATGGCTTGGTACTAAACTACATGTGTTGTAATGTGTTCCATTGTAATGTACGATATGCAGTATGTTCACATGTGCGCATATTGTCATGTACATGTAAGAGAATTCACATATACATGTACGACTGCGCAAACACATCAACACATACATATACATATATACATACATATGTATACACATACATATACATACACATACACATTCATGTGTATGTATGGGTATAGAGGTATGTATCACATCACTACTAACACTATGATGAATATAGCAACCCTTTTTCTGGTTCTCACATAAGTCTGTACGCATGTGCGCATCACATTATCGAGATTCCGCCCGCCCTCAAGTTACGCCCTCAATGCTCACAGGTCCTAGGCTGCTTAGAACGACTGGGCGCCCCACGACGACAGGCACAGTCCTGTCGATGTCTTAGGGCACGTGGCTCATGTTCGTCGTGGTAGATCCTAGCCTAAAGAAAAAAAGGTTTCGACTCGGACTTTAGGCTGTACTAAGTTGCTCAACAACTCGTGTCGCCACTAGATGTACCTACGTCTTGGCTGTCTAGCCCTCCTTGCAAGGTGCATGCATACAGTCCTCAACCCGCAAAAGAGGAACCCTCCATCCTGCCAGAAGTGGTGAGCACAATGACTTGCGGAGGGCCGTGCAGTTGAAGCTTCAGAAAGGCGAAGGCAAAACTGGCCCCAATCCGTAATTTCAGGACACAAAGTCACCATCCTACAATCCTAGAACGCATGTCGCAGGTTCCCGAGGGAGCGGCGGCGCTCGCCGTGGTCGGTTTCGCCGGCCGGGGCGGGTGGAAGGCCCCTCCCAAATCGGGCCTGACTGCTTTGGAGGGCTTCGGCCTTGACCACTACAGAGCTCGATGCTGCAGACCGGGGGAGCTGAAGCTGGCAGCCTTGAGCAGGCCCAGGAAGTTCCTCAAGCCGTTATATCAGCCGAATTTGCAGCATCTCTACATGAATTACTTGCTGCGCCCAAATTTGTCAGTGCAGTCCTGTGCGAAATCGATTTCCCAAGCCTTCAATGTGGGCAGATCCGCTTCGACCCCGTCTGTGCTTCAGCTTCCGCAGCTTGACTGGCATTTACTAAGCATTCTTTTGACTCTGCAGTTCCCAAACGTCCTCTACAAATCTACGGAGAACCATGACGTGCGTTCGGCGCGGTGGGAAGGAGTTATAGCAAGTAGGCATAATAGGCATCACAACACTGCAAGTGGCATCTTCCTGCAGCTCCAACACGCAAAATTCTGGATGCAAAACGACGCCTGCGAGTACAGCCGCACCGGAATTATGATAAGTGTCGCATAAAGAAGACGGAGAAAAGGCGGCTATGGTACTACCCGCCTGTCGCATGTAGCATGCCTTTGGAATAGCTGTCGGTTTCTTTGTAGGGGAGGTTCGGTGAGATAAGCAATTGTGAAGTTGGCGATCTAGACTCTCGAGCAAGACTCTCAAGCTATTCCTCGGGGTTCCTATCAGAATCAACATGCAATTTACCCCTAAAAGCCTATTCTAATTATGAAGGCCCCCAATGTTAGATGGACTGAAGCATTCATTGTGACCCGGACAAGCGAATCAATCCGGCCTGAGCCAAGTTGTAGACCAGAGCAGCGACAGACATAGCATTTTTTGTTTTCCCTTGAGCTGTGGGCCTTTGAACGTGGTATTTCTGCACAGAGCCTCCGAGGACAATCACAGCACAGAGAAGAAAAATCCATTGCAGGCGCCAGGGGGGGGACTACTATTCCTTTATTATGCGGAAGCACATGCCTCGCTTGCTGAGTCTGGAAAGAACATCTTCCGGCCGCTTGGGCTCCAAAGAAAAAAACCGCCTTGGAGTAGCGATTTTGGAGCCGGTGGTTGTGCTGGACAGAGAAAGGGCTCTGGTCGAAGTTGGACTACGCAGTGGCGACGAGGCGTTTAAGAACGGAACAGGACGGGCGGCACCTTCTGTCTCGGTTGCGCCAACTTTCAGAACAGGGGATGCCAAGGCAGGGGCAGTGGATGGAGAGGTGTTCAGTTCACGCCACCGTCAGGCTCCACCAGCATCGCTCCATTGTGAGGCTCCGGCACCGGCTTGGCAATGCCTTCTGATGCAGGTCCTGTACTGTCTGCTCATGGCGAGGCGAGCTCAACTGCACGGGCTTCTCCAGAGGATGTTCTGGTGAACAATCCAGGGGATGTTGTGAACACGCAGTCAGGACGAGTCAACACATGGATCACAGAAATCCCTCCGACACGTGTGTCACGACCGGCAGCTCTCAATATCGACAAAGATGAGTGGATCACAAGTGTCCTGAAAGTACCCCTGCAGAAATCCACTATAGGGCCGTCGCTCCTTTTTGGTTGGCTCTAGTAAGGACGAAGCTTATACACGTTTAACTGTTAGTTGGTGTCCAGAAGCCAGCCAAGAAGCTTTAAAAGCTAAACCCAAGCACAGTAGAAGGCCCTAAAGCCGGAGATTCAAAAAAGCCTTAAATCCAATTGGATCAGGTCCTTGTCCGTTCGGCAAGCAACAGCACAGGCCCGCATCTAAAGGTGTTGCAGGATGTATGAAGAGATTCGTTTCTAGGGTTTGCAGCTTAGATCAAGGATCAGAGTACTGAGTAAGCAGGTCGTCGTAAGTAGGGTTTGAAGTGCCGTATTTGGCGTTACTTTGATCCTTCTCTAACGTATACCTGGCCCCCGATACAATCCTCCAAACACCTTGCGTGCACTAGGTTTCGAGGTTTCAGGTTGGATGCAAAACGGGGGTTCAAAGTGACTTACTCTGTTCCGGCTTGCGGATTTGTTGCTTTTGCGCCTGGAGAACTGGGTTTCATACAGTCTGGGTTGCGGACTTTGTTGTAGTAACTCAAGATGTTGAGCTCAGGATTTCCAACTCTTCCCCATGTTGCTGCTCTGCTACCTTCGAACTTGTACACTTAATGCACCCATGATGGAGTGTTTGCACAGAGCGCCTTTCTGAAGTACGGAAAGGCCTTGTCTGGATTACTGCCAGAGATCGAGCTGCATTCATCCCGACCGTGCAGCCCTGTGGAGCATGTCCTAGAGACGGGCTGGAAGCACATTAGATTCAGTCCTTGAATATAAAAAAAAAGACATGACCCGCGAACCTCAAGGTGCCATAAAATCCCAAACGGTGTCAGGCTGAGCTATCGCTGGCAAGGCCTAGCTTTGCGTCTCGGCCTTGGGAGATATTGGGAGCTTCCCGGTGGAAGTTTTGGGAAGGTGCGTTGAATGCAAAGTGCATTTTGTAGTTATGTGTCTTTAATGAACTTTAGTGTTGTTTATCCGCATTTGGTGCCCAGGATCCTTAAGTGCCGCTGCCCCAATCCTCAATCTGCATGCCTCCTGCAGAAACAGGCAAAAATGGACCCACACATCCGTGCGAGCCAGGCTGAGCTGCAGCTTGAGCTTTCCTTCCTTCCTTCCTTCGACATCGCCAAGGAATCCTTGCCTTGGAAGCTTGGGCCATTTTTGGAATTTACGGTTCGGGGTTAAGGACAAAGGCACAAGGTCTAGGGGCAAAGTTTAAGGTTTACATGCTCACTCACGGTTTGGGGGTTCAAGGCTTAGGGCTGGCAGGGTATGGGTTCTTTGGTTTTGGATGCCCTGCACACCGTACCCGGCGTCACGACTTCGGTCCAGGTGATGCCGCAGAACGACGATTTGAATGACAGGGATGGCACTAGCCATGGGGCAACGCTGTTCCTATTCACTATCACTATTGCGGTTACAGTTGCTGCTGCTACGGCTGTCCTAGTTTTGCAACCTGGCAGTCCATAGGGTCCGACAGATGCTTCGCCATGCGCCTGCGCCTTCTTCGTTAAAAATGAGCATGGCATTCTAGCTCGTACTTGTCAAAAACCCAGTATATGCGAAGATGCGCTGCAATGTTGCCGACCGCACAGAAGTCTTTATCGCTCCTTCAACGTCTCTCTGCACCTATGTCTTTTGTCACCAGGACTCTCTATTCAGCATGTGGCATGAAATCGTCTTGGCTTTGGGTCGCGAAACCCCCAGCTGCAAGGACACCAGTGCCGCGGCAACAACGAACGCCGTGAGATCTCCTGGTAGTGGATTTGCCCGTCTCGATGATGCGAAGTGGCATATGTAATAACAAAGAACTCGCAATCCTTGATGTCGCTACGGGCATATGTTGGGATGACGCTCACGTAGGAGGCGATTGTGAAGTATTGTCGCCACGAGCTGCAGAAGATTACCAAAAGATCGCAGGCTGTTCTCTGGGCTTCGCAGTATGACATGCCACTAACGATCATCGCATTTATTTGCAACACTTATGCACTTATGCGTGCTACCAACATCTCAAGATGCAGCCTTGGAGCTGCAGCCTGGACGAACCTACGATGCCAAGTGCCAGAGAAGCCCTAAATGGGCTGTCTCAGCATGCGATCGTGGAGATAGATGCCGGCCGTCGGTATGCGAATGTGACCCATGCTTTGAAAATGCGAGGTCAGACAAGCTGCGCTGAAGTCCGAACCCCTCAACCCTTTCAACTCATCCCTTCAACTCATTCGCTTTGTCGAGAACTCTGAGACGAAATGTCAAGCGAAGCTCTTGACTTCGCTTGCCTGTGCTTGCCCTAGAAGCCTTAAGTGTCAAATACAGTTACGGAAGCCTGAACAGTTAGTGTTAATTAGCGCTTAGTTGGGGTGCGTCATTGTTGCCATAGTTTAATATGCCGCAAATCCCAATTCTAATGATTTCGGTTCCTACATGATAGGGTCTGGGGTTTAGGGCTGCTGAAGCCAGAGCTACTGCACCTGCACAGCATTTTCCAGGTTCCGAGCCGGAGACCAACTCCCAGGTAGCTATACAAGATGCTCTCAAGATTTTGCAGGGGCTTCTCCTAAACCCCTGCGGAACGAGTTGAAGTCCGTATGTTCCGGCCATTAGCCTTAGACCCTGAGCTCTAAGACTCTATAAGCCCCAGGGCACAACAGCCCTAACCCGTTCAATCCGAAACCCTTAAATCCTAAACTCCCTAACCCCGCATGAAGTCTCGGTTTTACGAAGTTGCCACCAGAGCTTCGAACAAGCAATGCCAAGAGTTTCACACAGAATGGACCTGGAACATGCCAGATAGAGCCGCTCGGCAGGAAGTAGGCTTAGGGTTTAAGTTTTCGAGCTTAGAGTTTGGTGTGGAGTTGAAGGTTTGGGAGACACTTTTCTCCACAGCGGTTTGAAGCATGCTCGACGAGTTTTGGTTGGCTTTCGGGCCGAGCATGGCACAACCTGATTCAGGTGACTTTTTACGGTCGCGCGTGATTCCAAATAGGAAGTGAGAGCCTACAGGAACATCCGCCCACCACCCGTGATCTTGTTGGGGGGTACATGTTTCCTTTGTGCGGTCGTCAGCACAGCACTGATGAGGACTGCCTGAGCAAGCAACGCCTTGGGACCCCACCAGCTAGCTACCCTGAAGCCAGCGCTTTTCTGGCAAGTGGAGTACCAAACCACAGAAGCGGTTGAGTCGCCGTGTTTCGGCATCGTTCATTCTGCAGTTGTACTAGTGTTTGGGGTTTGTGTTGCAGACACGCGATCCCGACACACTCCACGCGAATTCCTGCAAACTGCAGGCTCGGTCCTCAGATGAGGAATCCAGCTCAGATGCCAATGGCTCCAGCGACGCTGCCCCAGCCGCCTAGCCCGAAGGATTTGTAAGTCAGGTGAGTGTTATCAAGACAAGTCAGGGTTTTAGCCTTGTGAGTTTCAAGGGTGTTGTCATGTGGGTCAAGCTGGGCAGCAATTAAGAGCAGCAGTCGAGTTCTTTTTGAAAAAGAGATTAAAGATGACCGAAGCAAAAGCAGACACGATGGTGCTGGTAACACGACCCGCACAGGTGCGGTTGTGATATGTGTGATCATCCTCATCATGGTCACCATCAGCATCATCATCATCATGGCAGTGGTCGCATACTCGCTTTACTTGTGGTTGTGGAGTTGTCGGTTGAACCGCAAGCCCGAATACAGTAGCCTAAACAGCTAAAGCTCCGAAACCCCAAAAAAGCCTAGTGCAGGTCGGAAGCTGAACAGCGGGAAACGTGATTCGCACAGCATGGCATATGCCCGACTCCATTGGAGGCTATGAGGCTCACTGAAAACCCGGTTCCCGCACTTACTGAACCCGCAAACGCGCAACATCTGACTCAACTTGTAAACCCTACATCCCGCAGCCCTGCGAGTGCAAGTCCATCTAATGGGGCTGTTGTAACAAGTGCCCGGCTCGAGCGCCACTTGCTTAACCTACTACAACATACTTTTGTTTTGGAATGCTGTCAGTTAAGACTCTATTTGCAGGTTGTGGTCGGCGTTGCTTGGGTTCAGGTTGGTGGCATGTGCCCTTAAGCGATAGGCAGGAAAAGGAACGACATCTACGTGATCCTAAGCTTTCCCTCAATCCTTAACCTCAAGCCTCTGGATGTTTTGCCTCAATGCGAGTTTGGCACCTCGAGCTCCCTGGGCTTCCAGCGCTTGTAAGTTGGTGTTCGACCTGGTTTTACTATTCCTATTACTCTTCTTCCTATACTAATAATTATTGTTATTCTTCTGATTATTATTATGATTCTGGTAGGTGGCCCGAATTGCACCCTTTCTTCCTGCAGTACGGCTTGGCCAGATAGGGCGGCAGGCCAAGCCCCGTGAGCCCAATCGCATCGCCACCGTAATTGCCCAGAGACTCCAATACCCCTTAATTGAGGAATATACCTTAGATTATAGTAGGATCCTTAATAAGATATAAGGTATATTCCTTAATTAAGGGGTATTGGAGTCTCTGAGTGCTGGCGAAGATATGGTCCGCCTGCTGACGTAATCTTGTCGCCTGCAGCGTCCGAGCTGCGAGAGTCCAAACCCTAGAACCGGATGAGCCTTGTCAGTATCATTATTATCATGATCACCATTATTGTCATCATACTACTGCTATCTTTTTTATCATTATGATCATCATCATTGTCATCATACTACTGTTGTCTTCATATTTTTTCAAATATTATGACCATCATTATTGTCATTACTATTGTTTTTTTATGGTATCATTATGGCCCCTAAACCCTAAAGCCTAAAACCCTAAAGCCCTAAACCCTAAACCCTTTATAGTATTCTTCGGAGGGTTCTCCGGGATCCAAGCCGAGGCCGAGGCCCGGCCCGAGCCAAAGGTTCGCATGGCCAGCGAAGTGGACGCTGGGCATCTTCTGTTGGGGGAACCCCCCTGTTTAGGAATAATATAGGGGCCTTTTCGGGTTTAGGGTTTAGGCTTCAGGGTTTAGGGGTTCAGGGTCCAAAATATAGGGGCCTTAATAATTTCCAAATAGCTTAGGGGCCTGAATAATTACCTATACTATTTCGGGGGCCTTAATAATTACCTATACTCTTTCGAGGGCCTCAGTAATTACCTATACTATTTCGGGGCCTTACTAATTACCTATACTACTCCGGGGGCCTTAATAATTACCTCTACTCTTTCGGGGCCTTACTAATTACCTATACTATTTCGGGGGCCTTACTAATTACCTATACTATTTCCGGGCCTTACTAATTACCTACACTATTTCGGGGGCTTCAATAATTACCTATACTATTTCGGGGCCTTACTAATTACCTATACTATTTCGGGGGCCTGAATAATTACCTATCCTATTTCGGGGGCCTCAATAATTACCTATACTATTTCGGGGCCTTACTAATTACCTATACTATTTCGGGGGCCTGAATAATTACCTATACTCTTTCGGGGCCTTAATAATTACCTCTACTCTTTCGGGGCCTTACTAATTACCTATACTTCGGGGGCCTTAATAATTACCTATACTACTCCGGGGGCCTTAATAATTACCTATACTATTTTGGGGCTTTAATAATTGCCTATACTATTTTGGGAACTTAATAATTACCTACACTATTTTGGGGCTTCTCCATATTACAACTATGGTATAATATACCCCAAAACAGTATTCTAATTATTAAGGTTCCACATTATTTGCCATCAGGACTACTACCTTTCGCATGCCGTTCTTATCAGCAAATACCGTCGATAACTTCATGGGCATTGGAACGATTTGTGTTGCTGCACTGCGTGTTGTCGCACGCCTTTGCCAAAAAGAGCTATCATTATCACATTATGTCCTTCTTACATGTAATGCAAACAACAGGTTTAGGGGGTGTGCCTTCAGGCCTGCGGACAGATAGCTTGCCAGATGCAGGGCCTTGTGGGAGATTGCCGAGCGAATGAAGGTCAAGGATGCCGTGGTTAGAGTTTAGGGCTTGGTTTAGGGTGTAGCCTTGTAGCGGTTTAGCCACAGCGATTGCGCCCCAGGTTGGAAACTGGGGTTTTGGACAATTGCTTCGGGGTTGTGGGGCTTCGAAAGTAAGTGCAAGTACAGCCAACTTGACAAACATCCCAGGTGCTGCTGCATATAGTGTAAGTCTTGTAAGTGCTTGCGGGGTGTAGGCTTCTGCTTGGGGTACTGACTTAATGCGCCCCGAGCTCCGTGGACCGAATTGCAGTTTCGAGGCGGGGAACAAAGACTACTACGTTACTTTGTTACTTATGCTCTTGAATACCGGGGTGTGACTTACATGAAGCCTTGCTAAGAGCCTTTGCCAAGGACAAGGCGGAGGACACTCCACGACGGGTGGTCACTCCATCCAATACCTTCGCGTCTCTGCACGCATAGTCGGCCGGGGAACGTGGGACCGGAGGACGGGATGGATGAAGTCAGAGCCATGATGCTAGTATCAGCAGTTGAACTTTCAGGACAACATGTTTTCTATACTGTTTCCATCTAGCAATGCAGAAGGGCCTTTGTGGTCCCATGGCCGCGTCGTCGGTTCCAGGAAGGCTTGTGGTACAAATACAACATAATAAACTTATCGTCGATACAGGATTATCCACGGTCACTGCATGCAGGATTTACAGATGTCAGTGATTCTGTATATGGAAATTGCTAGAACTACCGTATGGTGAAAGATGTGAAGGGGGCCGTTCTCGTGCATCCTGCCTGTGTGCTTTGTGTACTAATCCGAGATTGTAGTGGCTTTCTTGACTGGAACTCCAGTCTAGAACAAAGTGAAATCTCGCAAAGTCCTTTATACATGCATGTTTACATGCATGCACGCATATGTGGTTTCTGTTCTCTCTCTCTCTCTCTCTCTAACCGAGTATCAGCAAAGCGGATACACATCCTGAGCATTCGGTACTCTGCAAATGTGTACTGACCGGACTTATGTTTTGTATGCATGTGTGCATATATTATGTGTATGAGAGGTATGTCCATATATAAGAGAGAGAGAGAGAGAGAGAGAGCGAGAGAGAGATCGAGCACAAAACATGGAGAGCACGGCTGAAGCCAGTGTCAGATGCAGAGGAGGTTCCGAACTTGGGGCATCGGTGTTTGGGATGCTACGTCTAGACCCTGGATTTGAAGAGCGGCATCCTACACTGAGGGATTGCAAGACCTGACTTTCTATGTAATATACTGGTCGAGGTCGAACATTCCCGTGAAGGTCCTGAACCTAAGCCTAAGCGTGTATAGCACCTTGTGAAGAACCCTCCTGGAATTTCTGTAAAGACGCCATTCTAATTATGGAGGCCCCTGTATTAACCCCTTCCTAAAGTTAAACAATAACCCTAACCCGATTTTAACTGTTAGGGCCCGCACATTGCCTCCTTGTGCCCTCCGAATACTATATAGGGCCTAAATAACTACCAATACTATTTTAGAGGTTCCTTATTATAGTTTCAGTATCGTATACCCCCAAACCTTATGCTAATTATTAAGGCCCCTCCGAACACAGCAGTCGCTCTGGCCTCCTTTCCGAAAGGTCAGGGTGCAGTCCTCTCTCTGGCAGGCACTCGGTTTAAGGTTACGTAGGGCCTTAGAGCCTTTAGAGGGTTTAGGCTTTTGGGGTTCGGATTTTGGGTATGCTGAAGCTGAACTCAGAGCCGGTTTGGGGTACTTATCTGTTCATCTTGGTTCCGGGAATCTGCAGATGACAGTCACCGGTTCAGGCTTGCATTCTGAAGTGAAGTAGGACTTGGCGGGAAGGAATGCAGCAAGATTGTTGCTTGAACTGGATGAAATGCCCACAAATCGAGAGCTCTTGCTCGCAATCTTTACCTTTGTCTATATAAGCCAGAACCGTCTATCCCTGAGTGAGGCCAGAAACCATGAGGGCGATTCCCTCGAGATTGAACGGGAAAGCCATGAACCGGGAGTCGCGCGAGTGTCACCGTCTTCGCTAAAGCTTCAACAAGTCAGGGATGTGCAGCAAGGCTGCGCTCCCATGTGTCGGAAGGATTGTTTGAGCATCTGGAAGCTTCGCATTACATCCTCAAAGCCCGCAAACGCATAAACCCAAACGGACGGGGGTTGCTCGGAACTCTATATATCATGTCCGAGGGCCTCTGAAGGCTCTGTTTATGGGAAGCCTCAAGGGTTCATGAGGCGCCCATTGCCACACAGCCTACCCTCTCCAAGCCTAGAGTTTGTTTATAGGATTGCAAGGCTTTGTAGGGTTTAGGGTTTATTTCCGATGCCAAACCGATCTGCGAAGGCCTTAAAATCAAGCCCCATTGGCCGGAAACTGTGATCCGAAGTTTTGGGCCGCGGAGGCCTTACATCCAAGGTTTGGGGTTGTTGGTGGAGCTCATCCCTGTTTGCTGGGATCTGTACCTCGAACTAAGACTGGGTCAGGGACTTACCTTCAACCCCAAACACAAAAACAGTCCGAAAGCAAGCCCTTTCTTACCGCCCACACCCCAACTATGTGGGTTTGGGGTTTAGGCCTGAAGCCTTCGAATCCTAACCACCTGCGTAATCCTTCAAACCGCGTAAGACCCGGTTTTTAATAGCAACGTCTCAAACCATTATGAGACACTAGCGCCATTCCCCCACACCTGTTATCTGACACAACCATGTAAGAAAGCCTCCTCAAGGCATTTGTGTGGAAGTTTCAGAAAACAAGGTCCACCTTAGGAAAACATGTCTATACTCGGGCACTTGAATGAGGCCACCGGTATTCCCACTTCTCACTCTAAACCCCTAAACCCCAAACCCTAAACCCTATACCTAAAACCCTATACCCTAAACCGAAAGAACCAAGTAAGAGTTTTTTCAAGACCAGCCCTGGTCTCGCCTCAGCCGCACCCGGATGATGTGACCTGGCGAATGCGACTACGCAAGCTGCTGAACACTACGACCGTGGACATTTTGACAGGCGGGGTCACGGGGATTTTAGGGTTTTCGGGTGGTGCTAGGTTCTTCGAGCAATAGCAACTAGTAGCAGGTTTGGGTGTCGCGGGCGTTCTAAACAAGGATTCCTGTAAAGCACCTGGACCTAGATACATGAGTAGTGGCGTTTTAGATTGACAGGTGCTTACGGTGTGGGGGTTGGGGGGTTTCTAATTATCGTCAACTCGCGATTCTCCTTAACCGAGAATCCCTGTAAAGTACCTGAATGGGTAGGAGTCGTTTATGCTGACAAGTGCGTCGATGTTAGGACTTAGACATCGGGCATGGTTGACTTTTTGCCTGTGGTTGGTGTACCCATTGCTGGTAGCCGCTTGACTTTCAACGGTTCGAGGTATTCGCGCCGAAGTTTGTAACGATACGAGGCGTAGCAGAAGCAACGTTGTGACGATGAGTCGATGACGTTCACGACCGCTGCCACAGGCGCTGCTGCTACCAGCTACCACCATTTTGAGGAAAAAACTCAACGGAAAGAGGAGTAAGAAGAACTGGAGTCGTAGGAAATGTAGCTAACCTTGGAACCGCATGTCACCTCAAGCCAGCCTTGCCGAGCAAGGAAGAGACGGCACGATTATAGTTCAGGTGTTTGGCTCCGTTCGCTAGCTTTGCAAGCACGCTTGGGAAGGGATGTTGGCCTCCGCACATAGACAGCCAGGTCGCATTGCGGCAATGAGTTCCACAGTTTTGCAGCTGAGGGCTTACACTGACTTACTGTGGCGAGGTCTGGTCATCCTCTTCGACATCAGCATGAACCTCGCCGCCGGTGAGTGTTCGGAGAATTAGGTGCTAACGAGTAATGTCGCGAGCATGTCTAGGATTTTGTGCACGAGCAACCCACTTCGCTCGAGAGAACGTCATTTTCTGCTCACAGTCTGCATACCGAGACTATATGCCTATGCTTGATGACTGCTCGATCTCAAGCAGAAACCACACGGAGTTGTTGAAATAGGTGCGTTCAAGAAGCTGTCAATCGCCTGTGCTCCTGAGCAGATGCAGGTGCTTATTGTTGTTAGTGGTCCATGCTTGCGGTGTGCGAAAAGGTTGCCGCCGTCGTCGTTCTCGCGTTGTTGTTGCTGGTGATGATGATGTTGATGTTTGTTGCTGTCGGTGTTCGCCATCGTCGTCGGTGTTGCTGCTCTATGTCCACTTCCGTCGTCACTGTCGTGGCGACATAATCGTCATGAGTGGTCGTGCTCGCTGTGACAGGACCCGGAGATCATGACAAACTAGTGTGCTCATGAGTGTATATGTATATACATATTGAACACACACATATGTATATATATATATATATATAAATATGTATAGGGAGCTGTCTTTTAAAACGCTCTTGAGAATTGATTGCGCCATGGTTCGGGAATTAAGGCCAGATCTATCAGAGACGAGCTCGCGATTTATCAAGAAGATGTGCGTGAATGATCAAGAACACGCGCAGGAATTACCATTTACCTGTGCAGGTTTTGAGGTTTAGGGTATAGGGTTTGAGGTCGTTGACAACATAGTGGCGAGATTGATGATGACTGGTTCTTGGTTGTCATTCCAATTCATGCTCGAGGATGTTGCGTTTTCTCAGGTCGAAACCCAGCTGTAGGACATAGCAAGCAAGCTGTACGCTAAACGCTGTAAAGTGTGTACTTTCCAAGTTGTGCCTGAGCCTTGGATGCGCAAGGCGCATCAGTTTGGAGCATTCAGACACGAGGGCTGAAGCTTCGGCATGGGGCGGGCATGAGGACATCTGCACTGCAGCCCTCCTCAGAAAAGGGTTTGGGGAATCTGTTGCGCGGGTCAGAGTGAGTGTGTGCGTGTGTGCGTGTGTGTGGGAGTGGGTGTATAATCCACCACTCAACAGACTCTACCTTCAACATAAACCTAATGCTGAAAATGCTCTCAGACTCTATCACTCGTAGCTTCCGAGGAACTGGATAGACATCGATGCCCGTGCAGCCGGCCAGACCACTCCGCTGACGCTTGCCTGGCAGATGCTGACCTCCTGTAATATAGGGCCTGGCTAAGTTTAAGGTTTCCTTATGATAACTTTTAGCATCATATCCCTCAAGCCCTGATCGGATTATTGAGGGCCTGTAGATTAAGGTTCTACCAAGGCTGAAAAGTTTGAGGGTGGGACATTTAGGCTTTTGAGGATTAAGGGCTGTAGGATTCAGGCTTTCGGGTTTTAGGATGTGGGGTTTCAGCTGATTTGAGGCTTGTGGGGTTTACAGTAACCGCCGGAAAGTTGGGCATCCTCCAACTTAAGGTCTCGGCATTGGACCATGCTTTTCCTATACAGTTTCCGCAAGGTACCAAACCCTTTTTAAAATTCCTCAAGATCGAATCTTCCAACTTTATGTTTCGCGGAAGCGATGACTGGCGGATTCTAGAAGCTCTACTTCGCAGCCAAGAGAATTGGGTACGTCCTTTGTCCTTTTGCTGTTGCTCTTTTGTGCCTGCTCAAACAAAAGTTGGAAGATTGCAAAGCTGGGAAGAATCCACAGTTTGAAGATGTAGTTTATCCATTTCGTGTGGTACTCGAAAGTTGCGTGCCCATCTTCCAACAAGTTTTCGGCTGCTAACATACGGATTTGAGGGCAAAGCGATGGTCAGAGATAAGCGTTCGAGAGAGAGAGAGAGAGAGAGAGACAGAGAGAGAGAGGGAGAGAGAAGTCATCCCCCGGCAAGGGGATGGGCACCCGCGTTGTCTCCGCCCCCAAATGGGTTAAGACGCAAGCGGGGCACAGAGCTCCGAAAACAGGGCAGGCAGGCAGGCAAGCAGCAGAACCAAGTTACACGTACGGGTACGAGATGAACCCTAAAGTAGCATCCCTGGTTCGCGAGGGTCCGCTAGGGCTCCGTTGCCGCGCTTGACGTAGTCCCATATTCCCAGTGTGTGCCCTTTCTGAGAGTCTGGTAGTCGTGGAGCGGGGAGCACCAATGCTGCGACCCGGAGGTGGGAGAGGGGAGCACCAATGCTACGACCCAGTTGGGCGGGTGGGTGATTGTAATGCGGGGAGCACCAACGCTACGACCCAAAAGTCAGTGAGCGGGGAGCACCAATGCTGCAACCCGATGGAGGGGGGAGGGGGTGTTGAATCAGGTAGAACCGTACCAAGACCGCGCTCGGGGAATGTGAAATATGATATCGTCAATTGCACCAGCCATTCCACGGTCACCATGGAAGGAGAAGGTCACGAACATCACCCCCTTGCCTGTCTACATCCGTCGCACCTGCTTGGATACTGCATGTCTTCCAGGATCCACAAGAGATTCCGTGTCTTGCTATACGAGTACGACCCGACTAACCCATGAATCATGTCCACGACTACCTCACTGGACAAATCGGAGCAGCAAGCGCTCTTCAAATTGAAGAACACAGGTACCACAAGGGAAGCATTTCGAGGAAACCACTTGTGTATGAGAAGCCTTGTAACACACCACCTCTCGAAGCCTGCACGGCAGTACCGCTACCAGCCTCGCATGCACTTCTAACGAATAGATACCGCACAGCAGTAGTAGTAGCAAGTAGAGTCGACGTCGGATTCAGAACAAGAGATTGTAGACCATTCGGAGATCCAATGTTCCTCATAGGGTACTGTACGGCACTGTCGCCTTAGTGCCACTAGGTGGGGGAAAGGGGGGTGCTCCTCGAGTCAACCACGACTCTTAGTGCCGCCCCGGGGGTCCACACCCTTTCCAGCACCAGCCCACCCAGCAAGGCCCGGCACTAGGCCGAGGAGATAAGCGTTCGAGCGCGTCTATGCGTGCGTGTGTTCGCGCGCGACGCGATGCGCGCGAGCGCGCGGGGGTCTCTATGTGCGTGTCTGCTGGTTGCCGTGGTGTTTGATATTGCGTTTTCTGATATTCGGAGCGTCTTGCGTACCACCGCCTGTTAATGGCTCCTTTCAGGGCAAATCAAGCCCAGAGACTTCATTCAGTCCTGAAGCGCCACAAACACCTGACAGAGAAGGGCCGAGGAGCCTTTGGCGGTGGTACAGGCTTACTAATACGCGCAACTTCAGGCTGCAAGCTGAAACCCTGACGTTGGCCTGCGGATGCTCCGCTCGACTTCGTGCCAAGTCGTCAACGAATCTCAGAGGGGAGTGGCTAAGCAGGCGACTGATCAATCTCCTCCACGCCAAATCAAAAGCCTTTCTGGGTTTAGCTGTGGTTCCAGTTCAGCAGTTGGAAGTTGGCCACTCTCAGTGTCTCCACCCGAGCGTAGTTGTTGCATTCTCGGCACCGTCTGCAATGACCAAGTTTTCGGTGGGAATCTTTGTTTCGAGACTGCAAATAGGATCTCAGAGCTTCCAAAGACTTCGTCACTCCAACGCATGGAAAGCCGCGACGCCCACAAATCCAACTGCTGCCTCAAGATGCCCAAATGCCTGGATTACCACAATCTGCCGCGGTATATTCTGGTCTTCTATACACCCGGTGCCTTTTGTATAACCGGTACTGTAGTACTCTCCGCTTTTCCCAGATGCCCTCAACGAACACCCAAGCCTTCGAAATACTGAGGTGGGCTGAGGTCACCTCAACTGTCTGCCTGTTCATGTGCTCCGGGAGATTACATGGGATTCGGGTTTGGGGTTTGGGTTTACAGTGCAGGGTGGGCTTTATTTGGGATGTGCGCAGCCGTCAAAAGCATAAGCGAAGTTTGATCGAAAGGGCCTTCACACAACCTTAATTTTTCTGACGACTGCACTCATGACATACCGTTGAACCCAGGTCTTTGTATCCTTTCCTTGTTTCGAGGTTGTGGGGGTGGTAGGTACTACGTCTCGCTTTGACTGGCTTAGATTGCATTTAGATTGAGAGCTCGCGAGTTGACACTTCCTAAATATCAGAATAACAGCCCCAAACCCTTATACTACTCTTATATTTCAAGCTCATGTCGTGTGGGGCTGCGCGCCCGAAGTTCCACTCCCTTGAGGTACCTGATCGAGTTGATCTCCATCGTGATAGTCGAGTTCGAGCACTGGAAGACGAAGCTCCTCATGGACTCGACTGGCCCTTGAGGGCTTGCAGGGTTCACATAGGGGCCTTGGCTTAGGGTCCAGAGTTTCAGAACTTCCCAGAGAGCCACATCCCCTTGAAACTTGAAGCCCTACACACGGTCACGAAGCACAAGACATCCCTGGCACAAGTCCTTCGCGTGGGAACACGGGATCGCCGGGTGGAGGACTTCGGATTTGTCATGGACGTTGTGATCGTCACGTCCGGACTTGCCCAGCTGGTCTTGAGCACGGCCGCCCTGTCAGAATCAATATTGGGGCCTTTCTCATTGGCAGAGGGTTCTGGCCAGATTTTGGCGTATCTTGTGGTATAACAGTTAGAACAGTTTTCGTTATAGGAACGCTAAGGCCCTACGGAATAATGTTGCTATTTGTTCAGGCTTCTACATGAGGCTTCGTCTTAATTTGAGGGCTGAGGACGGGCGCAGATCAGTACCGAACCATGCGCAGCATCGTTACCGATTTTCGGTTCATAAATATCCTTTGAGCCGTAGACTGCTTCTCAAGCCTTGTCATCTATTTCAGTGTGGCGTTCTGGAATGGCGGGCCTGGGAGAACCACAGACCACGCAAAGAGGTTTGTTGGAACGCCTCTCCAAGTAAACGTACTGCTAGCTATGCCCAAGGTAGGCTGAGACTTGCCATTCTGGCAGGGGTAAACCGTACCAAAATTCAATGCATGCTGCAGGCTTTCGGTACAACCGCTGCAATCCGCAGCTTCGTGAACGTCTCCGCTCTAAACCCTTGAGATCTGGCCGCGTCCCCAAACCGCAGCGGACGAAGGTAGGGATTGATGCCGCGGAAGTGACACTGCTTCGCATCCTGTGCCCCGACAAGAGACAGAGAGCCTTCGGGGGTAGAAGCTGAAGGTTGTGACAAGTCTTCGACAAGGATCCTACAAATTACTAGTGTGGGGGCTCCGTATTATAGTTACTTATAGTGTAACATCTCCCAAAACCCTATTCTACTTACTAAGACCCCCTAGGGCTCCAAGATTAAGCCAAGCATGTCGAGGCTGAGTGTTGCTTCTCGCAGCAGGAACCTCAATAGCCAGCATGACAATTTTTGTTGAAGAGCCACGTCCTTACCCCTTACCCTCAAAGGGCTCATATTCTAAGGTTTCTGGGCCCAAAAACCCTATGATATAAGCTTTTTTGGCTATTTTGATGCTAAGGGTACGTGATGCAGTATTGAAGGCGTGATCAACCCATCCAGGTCCAACAGACTGGAAAGCCTGACAAGCATGAGATCAAGGATGCAAAGTCTCATTTTCCCCAAGGACTCACGAGCCATTACCTAAGCAGCTATAACCCTCAACCGTCCACTCCTGCTGGGGCGGCGTGTGACCTTCCGGAGCACGAGTTCGTGGTCAGGGCTGTGGGGTTTGAGAAAAACAGGGAGATGCATTTTTGGTTTTTGTTCATGCCCGATGGATTTCTGACAAATCCCAGCCTGGAATGGCCTAGAAGCCCTCGAGCGCCAACCGTCCAAACCCTGAATCCTGATGCGTCAAAGGGATTCAGGGAGTTGATTTGGAAGTTGCGCCTGGCAGCATGGGGGTTCAGCATCACAATCATCAGGGGTTCGAAAGAGAAGCCGCGGTTCTGACTAAGGCAGTCAAGCCTATGTAAGCCTGGGGATGGCAAGCCTGAATCCGCGTAACGAGGATACTACAGCGCACCAATAGATCCGACACTTTCCCGATTAAGTTTGCATGTACGCTTGCCAGCTTCAAACATCCCGAACCCGGTCCAAAACAACCGAACCTTTAGATCCTGGAAAGCAAAAGAAAGAGGCCTCTCACCCTGCGATGCAGGTTTCGCCCTAGCCATGCGGGAGTTATATTTAATGTACCCCCAGACCCAGTTCGAAATATTTGGCTGGGAAGCTTGTCGGGGACTTCTTGGCTGATGTTGCAAGGCGAGTGGTGCGCATCTTGCGGCTGTTTCGTCTCTTTCGAAAGTTTCGGATGCTCAAGGACAGAGTTTTTGTTTGGTCTTTGGGGGCATTTTTTTTGCAGCAGCCTGCTGCGGGCCTTCTTACGTGATAAGATGCAATGAGATTCCAAGGCTTGTAAGGGTGAAGGAAAGAGGTTCTCCGAGGTCTTCGACGCCGGGATTTGCAGGGGGCTCTCTCTCTATTTCAACTTCTATAATGGGTTACGAAGTTGTGGTTGGGGATGTGTGGAACGTGTACCGTGGACATAGGGGCTTCGGGGTTTAGGGTCAGGAGTACTTGTAATGGCTGGTGTAGGGTAATAAAGAAGTTTAGGGTCCGAAGTGGCGGTTGGATGTTGTCAGACTAGTGTAGGGGCCTTAATAATTAGAATAGAGTTTGGTGGTATATTATACTATAGTTATAATAGGGAACCCCACAACCCTATTCTAATTATTCAGGCCCCTACATTAGAAGGACTTGTGGGCTGGACTGGGCTGGGTGGGCTGGCAGTTTGACGGGGGTCAGTTCGATCCTCTGCCTCATTTGCAGCTGGTTATCCTGATTTTCGTGGCATTGTTTAGGTTCAGGCAAAGGAATTTGGGGCGACAGGGGCCGCGGATTTAGGGTTTATAGCGTCTGTCATTGGTTTCGAAGTAGCATAGATGAACTTCGAGGGGACTCCGTTACTTGCAGGTCACTCGTGGGGGTCTTGGGGTTGGCTCTTGGGGCTTTCCGACTGGGAACCTTATTAAATGAAGGTTCATGGCAGCGGAGTGTTTTGAGGGCCTATTGCAGCATTGAGGGGTGGAATGTTATATCAGCTACCCGTCCCCAACCAAAACACCGGGCCCTAGAACCCCTCGCTGCGACCTCAAGCTTCATCCTGGTCTGACATTTCACTCAGTCTTCGCATTCCTGGCTTGTCCGGACTTGCCATACGCTCAATCTACACTGAACTGACCATGGGGCCCGTGTACTGGAACAGGAAATAAACCTGTTACGGCCCAGTATCTACTATACAAGACTCTCTCTCTCTCGACATATGTAGTAGATAGATCGAACGATTGATGGATACATGGGTACATGAGCCCTTCAACCTTAAACTCCAAACGAATCTGTTACTCGTATGGGCCGCTTAGAGGAAGCACCCTGGTTGGAACAGCTGCTGTACTTTCTCACAACCCTAACCTCTATACCCTAACAAACAAAGCTCATCTCTGCCATGCGAGAGGGAAAAAATACCCTAACAAGAACACATGAAAGAACGCTGATTTCAACCGTTGCTCTACCCCTTTTTAGACCCTGAAAGCAACCCCCATTCAAAAAACAAAACGCTTGCTTAAAGGATCCCCCAGTAGAACCCTTAAGCAGGAATCCATTAAAGGAAGACCGTAAGATAAACCCTAAAGCCTTTAAGCTTGTCAGAACGCCTATAGTACCCTATGGTAGAGCATCGGAGCCTTTGTAATTGGAGGTTTTGGGGTATGCTGTAATTCGGAATACCTGTTAATTAATACTTGTTCATAAACCCTAAACCCAAAACCCTATATTATGCCCGAACCTCAAGCCAAGCAAGCCACGAGCTAGAGGAGCTGCGGAAGCTCGTGCGGATGACCGGCCTCTGCTTCAAGAGCCTTGGGCGTTTTTTTTTTGAAGACCGTACTTTGTTTGAGGTTTAGGTCTTGGGGTTTAGGTAAAAAGGGTTGGACTCTTGCAAAAAAATGGTTTAGGGTTCAGAATAGTTTAAGGGTCACTGTTCACAGGCTTTTCCTCGGGTTTCGTGTCTTCCCGAGCTCAGCGGTTCCTGGCTTTTCTGACGGGCTCTACAGCGCGATAACTTCGTTGAGGGTTTTGCAAGGCCTGGTAGACTTTTGCTCGGAGTATTCTGAAAAGGCTCTTCATGGGTTGCTACACGGATTTTTGCGAGTTTGTGCGGTTTTTTTGGGGATTCAGGCTAGGAAATGCTCAATATGTAGGGTTTTTGGACTCATGATTGAAGGTTGTGGGTTTGAAGTGCTGTGGCTTGAAGGCATCTTGATGCCCTGTGAGGGCCATACTGAGTCCTGGGTTTGGGAAGTTGCGCTTTTTTGAATGGTTTCGTGTTCAAACGGTTTTGGGCCTTGGGGTTTGTAGTATATACTAAGGTCCGGCACCGCCTTCGGGTGTTCACGCTTATTTAGTGCTCAGGGTGTGCAGGGCTCAGGGTTGTTCGGGTGGCAAGACCTGGACAGGGAACAGCTGAATGGCTATTTGAATACGAAGCCTTGTTCCACCTAACCCTATGACCTGCGTGACGATTGTGATTGTTGTGGCTTGGGGCCTTTATGGGTACCTTGTGCCTTCGCCGGGCCGGATTACAGATTTGAGCGTGTTGGGCTTTGTGCCAAAACATCTTCTGGACGGTGTTGACTCTTGACTGATCCCAATCAAGCCTACGCCCTCGTCGGTGTTTTGGATCAGGGTCTTGGGTGTGTGGTTCTGTGGTTCTGGTTTGTGTCTGAACCCCACCAAACCGTGTGGACATGAAAAGCGAAATTTGGGAGCAGCGCTTCAGCGGTATTGACAACCCTACCTTGCCTGCCTTGTGCGAGTGTGAGGGTCGAAAAACCCCTCAACCCTAAACTCCTAAACTGAATGAGTGGGAGGCAAAAAACCTGAATGAGTACTAATGGCCACCACTGCTCGAAGCCCCGAGTCCCTCCGCCCAGGACTCTGATATGGTCTTTCATTTTCTGCTTCGTTGTGATGACCTCCTGGGTTCTTCGCAGTCTACCAAGGTTTGGGTCATGTCTTAGCTTCAGAACTTTAACTTAGGGGTTCGGGGTTACGGACTTCAGGAACTTCTTGGTGTCGTGCGCAAAGGGGGTTCAGTATGGGTAGTTCGGATTCTCGGCACACTTCGGGGCTGCAGTCTCGGGCAGGAGGTCCTCTGAACTTAATTGCCTGAAAATCCCAAACTGTAGCCTGAAGGATCAGTCTGTTGGCATCGTGTCATATCGTGCTCTTAGGGTTTCGTGCAGTAGACTAGAGCTAAACTTCCATTCTATTGTGTAAGTTCTGCATTACCGCTGACGCATAATGTGGCGCTGCCTTTGATCAGGCGATCCTCTTTGATTTGTTGTGGCTGGGGCTACCATGCTGGGAAGTGTTTCTCTGTCATGTCGTGTGGATGTTGTAATTGAGGAGAGTGTGTGCCTGAGATGGGAGGTCTCATGTTAAGGGGCTTCAGCTTGGTATGCATGTTTTTGTTCAAGCCTTTTGAGGGTGTAAGAAGGATCAGGTTTGAGCACACACTGTCAAGTTGACCAGTCCCTGATGTGCCCTTCAGACGCAGACAGATGTCGTCACATATGCCAGCGGAATATTATGCAACGCCCAAGGCTATGCTCATGGTGGAGCTGCTGTATCCGACCATGTCCTGGCCTTAGGTCGCCAGGTCCAGGGTTTTTGGGGAAACCAATGGGTCCTAGGCCCTGTGGGCACTTTATTGCACAAAGAGATGGCGATACATGAGCAGATGCTGTCCACACGAAGCCTTACATGCTAGAGTAGTAGAGTAGCCTTTGGAGGATGAGGCCTTACGTGCTCCAACCGCGCGAGGACAAGCTGTGTTGTAGAGGATGTTGCAACGGCTAGGCAGCACAGAGAGTTCTTGGAGCCATGCAGTTGCACACACCTCAAGCTTCTGAGATGGATGGCGCTGACCTTAAACCCTTAAAGGAAGAACTCAGGAGGTTGAACGGGCAGGCCTTTGCCTATTGCATCCGGACTGGTAATTCACGGATAAGTCGCAAGCCGCGACACATATCGCCTGCAAGTCGACACGTCCTCCAACTTTAAGCGCCGACTTAATGCGTAAACCTTGAAATCCGTCGTCGTCACGCCATGAAGGATTTGGGGCTCCTAAGCCCTACGCCTGCCAGCGTTCGAGAACGGTATAGAGATGGTGCGAGAGGATAGAAATGCCTATGCCTAGGCCTTAGCTCCTCCACTCGCAATCAAAGGCTTGATGATCCAAGTTCAGGGATTGTGGGTCTGGCTGGAATCTTCGTAGTTAGCAGTGTATTTGGCGTCTGGACTTGAAGGTCAGTCAAGTCGGTTTAGGGTTTAGGGTTCCCAAAACCCTAAACCCTAAACCCTAAACCGTCAAGTTTCCTTGAGGGAGTTAGGCCTCGTCCTCGTGGCCTCAGGGGGCCGACGTTCAGCTCTTGCGCTTTTGGCCTGGCATCAAGCCCCGATACGACCAAAGTCGGCCTTTCTGTTATGGGAAGAAAACATTCCCCTAAACCCTACACCCTATATTATAGGGTTTAGGGTTTAGGGGATAATATCGGCTACTACTACTGATCCCGGGCTTGAAGGCCTTGGAGGTTGAGGCAAGTCTTGCAGCCTCCTTTGAGGGGCAAGATTCTCTAAGCTGTGGTGCCGGGTTCTAGACCCTCAAGGAACTGCGCAGGCACCCTGTTTCACAGCTCAACTTGGGTTGAGGGTTGTGTGCTCTGAGGACTTCTCTCATCGAGAAGGAAGGCGAGTGGGAGGCCCACGGGGCCTTCTGAAGAATCGGCAGCGTTCGACTTCTTATTGGGATGCACAGACTCTCTTTTCGTGTATATGGTTTTCTTTTAAAGTTTAAGAATCATCTCGGGCCATGACACGTCGTCAAAGGGTGGAAAGTGGCAGGTATGGGCTCGACCAGTTCAGGGCTTAAGATTTCTCTTGCAATGCTGCTTCTAGCCTTGTTTCTACTGCCGCAGGCCTGAGACACTCTGGCAGTCCATGTGTCGAAACATCTCAGAGCTTTGCTTCGCAGTCTCGAGCCCTTTTTTTCAGAGGAGGGCCGACCAGCTCCAATTTTCATGTGGGTGCCCTGGAATCTCCAGCCCCAAACTCACCGAAACCCCGGAAGAAACCACAGGATTGCGAGTCCTGCCGAGCTTCCTTGTCGTCAGGGCCTCGTTCTGGAAGCCGAAGCTTGCTTCTAGGGCTCAGGCTCTTTTTGGCTACCGGGTGCTGGCTTCAGCTCTCAGCTAACAGCTGTCGCTTTCGCGTCTGATAAATTCGGAAGGAATTACGGGGTTGGGTTGTTCGTGGAGGGCTTGGGGTCTGACTGGAGTTTGCAATTGCAGGTGGAGGTTCTTGGGCTTGGGGAGTAGCTTTCGGCTTGGTTTGGGTTCTTTTTCGGGCACCACTACCTGTGTCCGTGTTGTTTGCGATATTGTCGGTACGGGATCCAGCAGTTGAGCTTTTCATGTACAACGGGGTGGCCAGCAGTTAATTAGAGTTGAAACGGAAATGGACAGCGGGTCGAGTGGAGGGCTCTACAGGGGCTTGCTGCAAAGCTGGCATTTAGAAAGTTTGGGCAGATAGCAGGCACGGGTGTGTGTGTGTGTGTGTGCGT
>CAJNDV010036496.1:59105-71894 GCA_905221635.1 Symbiodinium sp. CCMP2456
CGTGCGTGCGTGCGTGCGTGCGTGGCTTGTTTTGGTATACGCATGTGTACGACTGCATAAACATGAATGAAGCAGGTACATGAACAGTTTTCCATATAAGTAACTAAACAGACAAAACAGTTATGTCTCTATCTGTGTGCGGATGTGTAGAGGTGCTTGCTGGGTTGCCGAGGTCGGTCATAAACGCAGTCCTGCTCATATTCAAGACCGTCGTGGCCGGAGATAGATGGGGCCACCTGGCACAAGAGATGCTTCGGAGACTTCGCCGCTCCAAGACATCTCCGAATGAACATGGTTGTATTCGGAGTCAAAGTCAGAGGCCGTTAATCTGGCAATCAGTATGAGCAGCGCAGAAGAACGAGCACCAGCACCACCCGCATCAGCGGAGACTTGCAGTCCGCAACAGAACCAGCCCCTGAACATCTAGAGCACCAACCCGGATCTTGCTGCCAGTAACTGGTTATGAGACGGTAGTGGGCCTCTGAGTCCGCGAGAGAGAGAGAGGGAGAGAGAGAGAGAGAGAGAGAGAGACGGTAGTGGGGAGCATTGTGAACATCGGCTGGGATGTTGGCTTCTGTGGGCCTGGGCCTGGCTACAGTGTGAGTATCATTCGCATCAACCGGCAACAGCTGTGCCAAAGCACGAGCTTCATAAGGACAATTCGGGACAGTCGTTGCCAGACAACGGAACGGCAAAAGCGTGAGCTTTGCGAGCATAGGCATCAGCAGCATCTGAGCGGCGGACGCCGCTGTCCTAGACATGATGATGCAAAGTCACGAGCGTAGAGCATCACGGCATCAGTCGGGATCTTGGTGGCCATGGCAAACAGCAACGCTCGAGGAAGCGAACAGCGCACGAAAGATGATGTTCCAGCAAATGACCTCTCGAAGAGCAGTGGCGACGCAGGAAGTTGGCTCACCCAATTCTGCCAGATGGCTTGTTTAGAGAATGATTGAACAAATTGGATATACTGACAATGGCGACGTACCCCGAAGCCCTGAGTATATCTCTCCAGGTCCACATTAAGCCCTTTTGACAACCTTGGGCCGACTTGGGCTTGAGCGGTTGAGGGTTCTTAGGGCCCTGGAGTTTACGGTTCGGGGTTCTCAGGGCTTTCGCTTGGCACGATGCTTGTGCGTCTTTCCCGGGTGACTTCCCAAGCCGGGATGCACAAGAGCTCTTCGGATTTCGGACGAGGAGTTTTGGATTTGCAACCTTCAGGACAGGGTTCTGCAATCATCCAAAACTGCAATAGCTTCACAGCCCATCACTTTCCTCTCGCCCCGAAGAAGTCAAAGGTGATGTAGCGGTGCCGCTCATATCAGAGGAACCATGGCTGGCGCTCCTGGACAGGACTTGGATTGTTTCAGCTTTCCAACTTTCCTTTTTTACAGGTGTGTAGAAGTGTACTCATGACTGGCGAGTATAGAGACATTGCTGGGAACGATCGCGTGAAGGAGTGCTGTTCCACAGCAAAAAGCTTTGCAGCCAGAACCCCCGTTCCTGTCAGGCATATCCGGATGATGCACATTTGATCACGTTTGTGCCTAATTCTAGATCCAACAGCCGCACACGTCAGGTCCGGCATCTTCGTCGGCTCCCACTTGACCATCGTCTTTGGGGTCCTGTGCCCCGGCCACAAACTCTGTGCGGCAGCCCGGGTGTATGACAGCTCGTAACTTTTTGATCCGAAACGGTGGACTGGAAACTCGAAACACTAGCCTATCCAAGCACTTTCGCAGTCCCTCACGCGGGCCGGCATTTCTCATTGATTCATCCCTGCTTGCTTCCTTCAGAAGCCATGTCATGCACCGGAATGATCGCGGCCGACAGCCTGGCAAACCAATAAGCAGGACGCTTCCATCACGTTTCTACGACGGTTAGATATGTTCGCCTGCAGGTTGACACAGCATCCGTTACGCAAGCAGGGCGAGGGACCCATAGGGAGTCTGAGCGACATGTAGACAACCGGTTCACTGTGTTATGCGATAATGAACTAATAGAAACTAACCAGAAATGTGAGTGGTGGGCCCAGAGCGTTTAGAGTGCACGGATTGCTGGGGAGCTTCAGATTTGAGGATGTAGGGGATCGAAAGGAATCTGGTCGTCGCCGTGGTGGTTGACACCTTTGCAGAGCAGCGCTTGAAAGACGTTGCGACGATGGCAACCTTGCTGCCATTCGCAGATGCACGTAACCACGACCACCAACAAGCATATCGCAGGGTTCAAGGGGTGACTGTTGGCACAGAGCCCATGGATTTTGGTTGGATACTGTACCTTTGTTTCCGTCCTTTGATCAAAAAGCTGTCATCAACGAATCGCTGCAACCCAAGCTTTCCGCTCATCCCCATGAATCTGGAGCATTCCACGGTCATGTGCAGAGGCAGTCAAACACCTGCAGCACGCCGTGCATTAACATTTGTGACATGCACATGTGACACATGTGCCAAATACTTCGGATGCATGTACGGTTTGTATGCATGCAGGCACAGACACACACTCACACACACACACATGTGTATATATATATATATATATATTATCTATCTCTATATTTGTATATATATATATATATATGCGTGTGTGTGAGTGTGTCTAGATAGACACTTGTGACTTGTGTGCATGTTGAACTAGAGATGAGAAAGTCGAAATTATCATAAGGCTGCATGGGGTTCGGCTTGTTCAAGTTGCATGTCTTGCAACTGTTCCCGCCTTGGTTGTTTGTTTTAGCCGTCGGGGTGCTTGCGGCAGAGCTAGGCAGCTAGGGGTCACGAACCACGGCCTTCAATAGGTCTTGGCATGGTCTTGACAGTAGCATCTAAAACTCGACGGTGTCTGCTCGCTCTGTCTAATTTATGGGCTTGCCCATTCCCTCGACGTGTTGGGGTTGTGTTTATGTTTTGCCGCTCAGCCAGCGATCTGAGGCAATGGAGATGGACGAGGAGGCCGAGGACGATTTGAGGGAGCTCGATCGAATTTTCCTGAAGATCGACCAGGACAGGGGCGTGAGAGAATAGACCCGGAATCCCAGACCCTTTGCCGTAAGCTCTCACAAGTCCGTCAAGGGGCCGTCTGGAACTGACCTGAAAGACCGGTTTTTCTGCCCCCGAAATTCCGTGTTCGCACCAAAACCTGAAGCACCAGACCTTTCACTCCAAAGCCCCTGCATAACCACTAGACCCCTGAACTCTGAAGCGCCGAATCTCCAAACTCCGACATCTTAATCGTCCTAAATGCTGTGAGATGACCAGGACATGGACGGCACTTTGACCCTCGATGAGCTGGAAGATGGCGCTCGTCGAGTGCGTGAGTTTCAGCACCTCTGCTTTCGACGTCTGCATGTGTTTTATGGACTCAACTGTTGGAAGTCTGCTGTTGCTTAAGCGAAACCTGCTTTTCAGGCAGGCCACACGGGAATCACAGACTGCTTCGTTACGTTTCGTTACATGAGCAATAAGGCCCGTTTAATTTCTGAGCTACTGCATCTTTGAACCGAAAGTTCAAACTTGCAGATGCCGTGTTAGATGGCCAAGAAGTTCAGCAGTCTAACAGTCTCCCTGCCGCAAGCCTGGGGACTTTAGCGTACTTGGCAGGTTGCTGTCTTCTGAAGGTTCAGCAGGATGTTTCTTTCCCTTCCTGCCAGACGGACCACCATGTGGACCCCAATGTCCATGGCTATGATTCCATGCACATCTGACTTCGTATCTGTCCAGCAGGCATGTCAAATGATTTGCACTGTGTCGACATACGCACCTGCACGCCTTAGCTCTGCGCACGTTGCATAAACCACGAAGGCATGCACGGTAGCTGAGTTCCGGAGCATATCATGACCCGCCACACCCGGCCACTGATTTCGAAGAAAACGTTCCTCCCAGGAACCGCCTTCGGGTCATGGACATCGACCAGCAGGAGCGTCCAGCTTTGAGGCTTAGTTTAGGTTCATGTTTTCTAGAGTTGGGGTTGGGATGAAGCCGGATCGAAAAGGCTTGCCGACATGACTTCGATCCCCCCCCCCTTTGGAGGAGGGACATAGAAGTTACATGTGGCTCCAATGCATCACTGCTCAAGCAGTTCTGTTGGAGCTACCGATAGTGTGCGGAGATCAGGTGTGAAACCAGCACCCACGGTCCCAGTTCGAACGTTTAATGAAATCTTAGCACACCAGAGCTCAAGTGTAGAATTTTGAACTTGGTGCCCGGGTACTTTCACACAGGTCGTATTGTAGGTTGGGCATTTAACTTCAGGAGAGCAGGCATTGGAACTGACATACTTCATCTGACAAAACACACAGGTCTTTCGGGCGAAATGCAACAGACAAGAAAATGTAGAATCCTAACCCCGGAAAGGACTCATTGCAGATGCAGGCCCTTTCGTCAAGAATCGTCTCTTCACATAAGTGGACCTGGGTCATGGGTGCAGGCAACAGCATGCAGATGTATCGTGTGAAGAGATCGAAGTGTTAATACGTGTTTGTACACCCAAAGGATGATAAGTTTAATCCTGATGCGGGCACCGCCGTTTTGTGAAGTGCAGCCTTCCAGCAATGGGGCTTCAAGCACGTCGTGCTGCCGGCTGGGAAGGCTTCGGGCTTGGAGCATACAGGGTTATCACGAATGGCTCGAACGCCAGAAGATTGTTGGTGAAGCCCAGAGCCCGTTGCCGCTTTCAGTCAGGACCTGCAGCAGTTGTTCAACATGCTGGATCGAGACGGTGGTGGCACCATTGTCCCCTGGCTGATGAGTGTTATTTTTGCAGAAAAATGTGTTGCGCTGTGACGACCAGCACCACCGCAATCCACAGCACATGCACCGCAAAGACGACAACTTGCTACTGCTACTACGAATACAGCTGCTGCTACTGCTTCTGCTACGGCACCTGCTATACTGCTACGGCTACGGCTACTGCTAAAGCTACTACAAGAACCACTGCCACCACTTCTTCTTGTCTTCTGCTGCCACTACTAGCACCACCACCACCACTACTATGCCGACGACTACTACTGCTACAGCTACCACCACTGCTGCTGCTGCTGCCGCTGCTACCACTACCACTGCATTACTACTGCTACTGCGAATGCTATTGCTGTTCTCACTAGTACTACTTATTGCTACAAGTATTGCAATTAACACCACTTCGACTGCGACGACGACCACGACGACTACCACTGCCGCTGCCACTACTACGACTGTTACTAGGACACTAGGACTATGAGGGCAGCGACGTCGGCTAATGTAACTCCTCCTGCTCCGACTACGACGTCTGGAACCAATAGCGATTCTCACGAATCCCAACTAATTAGCCAGCGAACTAAACTGCAAGCAGCTAACTGGCCTGTTAGCTGGCCGCTGCTGTTGTTGGTCTTATTGCCACTGCTGCTATACTGCTGGCTTCTTTGTTGCCCAGCGGTGACGGCAGCAACAGCAATTCGAAAGACTTCGATGCAATGCCTACGGGAATGTTAAGTTCCGTCCGTTGTTTCCCTAAGTGTCGGTTCATTTTTCCCTTTACCTTTCGTTGGACTTCATCCCAAGGAATTCAGCAGCACACTACATGCCAAAACCCTACAGGACCCGGACGAGTTCAAGAAGACACTCTCACGCTGGGCCTTCGAGTCGAAGACGGCCACCCGCTTCGCTCTCCGGCTGCCCTTGCAGTCTTAGCGGTCCTTTTCAGATTGAGCTTTTGCTTTGGGTTTTACATGGCACTTATATGCTGCACAGTCACTGGTAGGGATATTCCGGGTTTACTAAAGCAGACTGTATGTCGAGATCAGGGTGCTGACTCTGTTGAACTATGTCCTTTTGTAACTTCTCAAACACGTCGCGAAGTCACGAAGCAATAGCATTAGCAGTAACTCTCATGTTCTCGACACTAGTCCTCATTCTTTGGTTTTGTTGCACACCAGTAGGATCATGATTCGGCAGCAGCTGCTTTAGGGTGGAATGTACACGTAGACAAATATTACATACAAAAACATACAGTATAATAAAGAGACATAGATCAAGCTTGGTTACTGTATCTTAAACTATATAGACACAAGCACAATGTGAATACGCAATAGCTTTGAACAAGTTTTAAACACATTTTCGATAGGTTGGGGTATTGTCTGTTACGGTGTCCCTACCTACCACCTAAAACTGACGACTTCCGGGTCTCGGGCTTTATTCAATGACCCCGCGACACACAAATCAGCTTCAGTAAAGGGTCCTGGGCCTGGAATGCAGGATGCGATGTCATGCAGCAGATGTCACAGGTTAGCCTCCGTGTGAAATTATTCCGGAGACTCTGGCCTCGGGCTACCAGCCCGACTTGCCACCTTGCGCGTGAAATTCAGTCATTCGTTCCTGTTGAGACGGACAGTTGTGCTTCAACCGAGCCGCACTGCAAGCTGGAAGAAACAAGTGGCGCGAGATCTCGCCGTCCTTTAAAGTGCAACGTCGCCGTCAAGTCTTCTAAATTAGGAGCAGACTGAGCTGCAGGTCTGTACTACCCTGCAGATGACAGAGAAGCCATCTGGTACCAAAATCAACAATGTCGATGCTCAAGCTTTGGGCCTCATGCGTTGCCGATATCAGGTTCGGTATAACCTCCAGCAGCTCATGAGCGAACACAATGCAGCCGCAACTCGTCAAACAGAAGACTCGATAAGTCTCTGCTGTTTAAACTGTGCGGGAGGTTCGTGTTCCTTTCAGCCGCCTGGGTCGTGATCTCAGAGGTTGAGGATTTCGGTCGTGAAAGTTCGCGCAAGCCCAGACCGTGCTTGGGCCACGGACTCCTTTGTGGCCTTTCCTGCATGTCGCGTGACGGACCCTCAAGCCGCAAGCCGAGTCTCTTGCGAAAGCCCGGAGGTTGAAAACCCCGAAACACCCTGGAATTGTGTTGCTCCATATGTTGTCCTTCTAATGTCTTCCCAGAAAGTTATTGGAGCCTTGAGTTCTATATACGACCCCAGAGTTTCAAGACATGCAACTTGAAAGGGTTTTGAATCTTGGGCTGTGGGTTCATGTAGGGCTTTGCATGTCTCTTGTCGCTGACACGCGTGAGATCCCATTCGTGCAAAGGTGGGTTGAGGGTTTCGGGTTATACTTAGAGCCCCATGCTCCACCAGACCTCAGCGCCAATGACTCGATCTCCCGGAGATCCTGAGCCTCCACCCTTCTAAGCCCTGGTGGAGCAACGACCAGAGAAACTGTTGTGCATGCCATGTAGAGCCGGCGAAGGCAAAGCAGATTGAGAAGATGGAATCCCGCCTTTCAGAGGTGTGGGGCCTTAGCAGATGGGCGTGGCGCGGTAGGAACTTGAAGCGGTAACCACATTGCTACTCTGTGGAACCAGTATACCACGCTGAAAATAGACAGTTCAGGAGTCTTGAATAGGCTGGGGTTCTGAGTGAGGGTTTGGGGTGGGAACCCTGCCATGTAGGAAACTTTCATTGAAGTATCATTGGGCTCCTGCTTGAGGCTGAAACCCGAAGCCTAATCCCCCCTAAGTGTTCAGGGTTGCAGCTTGATGGATAGGGTCGTTGCTTCTTTCTGATAGAGGCTGAATGGTTCGACGGTTTGCACCGGGATGTTGAGTTCCATGCAGCCTGTGTGTTCCATGAGGCCCCATGTTGACTTCTCCGTCGCTCGCCGGACAGTGCTGGTTTATCCTAGAATGCTAGAAGTACTCTACCTCGTCATGATGCCCGGGGCTTAAGATGTCTCAGCCAGGATGCTGTGGTTAGCCCAAAATGTCAGGACTCTGGAGTTCAATAGCCGAAACTTCTGTGTTATGCGGGAGGAACATCCCCAAGGCCCTACACCCTGAACCTTACAAGCCTGAACCTTGAGGCCATGTCGACCCAGAGCCAAAGCAGCTACCAGCGCTCTCGGCCGATTCGGAGACGGCGGCGTCGTCAAGAGACCGAAGGCCTGCAAAGGGAAAAGTGGTAAAGGACCTTGTAGCGCGTGATGGGGTTGAGGGCTCAGGGTTTTAGGGTTTATAGGGGTTAGGGTTTAGGGTTGAAGGGTTTGAGGGTTTAGGGCTCAGGGTTCAGGGAACACATCGAAATCGAAGTGCTGTCATGAGAGCTGAACCTCCGTATGTTCAGACCTTCAGGCGATTGCACCAGCCCTGATGCAAAAGACGGAACATATCGAAATTGTACAGTACAGGGGTTGAATATCACTGTTAATGACTCAGACTGCTGCATCAGCCCGCCTTCTCGTTAACGTCGAGGCTTGAAGGGTTTGTCCGTGATCCCTGAGCAGCAGGCCGCGTTCATTGAAAGTTGAGGCTTGAGTCGCAGAACCCTCAACAGCTGAACCCTAAACCTTGTGCCATGAGACTGCAGATCGTTAGTAGCTGTGCGCTTTGGATGAGCAAAATAAAGTCATGCACTGCTTAGCAGGGGGACCTTTAACTTCCCTTGACGTGGCTTCCGTCGAACGTGGGCGTGCGACACAGGCTCTAAAGCTTCGGAGTGCAACCGCTGCAGACGGAAAAGACCCGATACACAAAGAGCCAGGAAAGGGCCTTACGAAAAGCCCAATCGAACCTCAAACCTTCAAAGCCAGCATTCCCAAACTCGGTGTTTCACATACTCGATTCGGTCAGCACCTTCATTCCCCAAGTTGCAGCCTAGAGCTTGAATGGCAAAGAAAAGCCCATGCAGACTTTCAGGTAGACGGAATGTTACTGATCTGGAGTGTGGGATTCAAGGTTTGTTGTTTACGGTTTGGGGTTATAGACTTTACGTTAGGGAAAGCTCCTCTACTCAGCGAGACGATTTCCTCAAAGCGAGTTGTTACTCATCCTTGCCATCAGAATGCCAACAACGATGAAAGCAATAGGCATGCAAGAACATGGTACCATGATGTGGGGGAACACAGTAAACAGGACTCCTAGCCCCAATAGCCATGACAGCTTTGACACCGATTACAAGATGTTGGAACCCTGATCTCCATCGGCAGGTGATTCCAAGCCGAAGAAGGGCCATCCAGGAGCGAGGGTTGCCATTGGATACTGCGGTAGTAGGTCTAGGGCGGTAGGGTGTCAGAGTCGATATAGTCATCAGAGATCGTATCCACCCAAAATTGGAAATTTTCAAAGCTGACGCCAGAGATGACGAAGCTTCAAGTCAAAGCCCTAAACCCCAAACCTTGGCCCAAGAGGCCGGAAACTGTAAGCTTCAAATCTCCCAGCCCTGAACTGCCAAGCCCGCGAGTTTAGCCAGGCCGTGTTTCAAGGAGAAGCCCTCAAACAACGCTGCAGCATAATATAGGGGCCTTAAAAATGTGAAAAGGATTTTGGGGTATATTATACTATAACTATAATAAGGAACCCCCTAAAATAGTATTGGTAATTATTTAGGTTTCTGGATTAGCACCATGCAGGTCGAGGGCTTTCCGTGCTGGCCTCCAGGCTGATGTGAAGGTTAGTCGGCTGAACAAAGGCTCGGCGCCAAATCGGACCCTTGCCGCTCATGCTTGAACCAAATGGTGCTATAGTAGACCCACGGCGGTCATTGGGGCCAAGGCCCAGTACTCGGAGTTCTAGGACGTGATTAACTTTAGGCATTTGAAAGTAGCAGAACAGTTACACGATTTGCGCAAAAGGGGTCACATCAAAACCTTGCAACAGACACAGCATCTCCAGCGGTTGTTTCTGTGGCAAGCCGTGTCAGGCTGAAGCATAAACACTCGTAATGAATCGCGAAGCGGGTGTAGCTCACTCAGCCCTGAACACGGCAGTCCCTATCAAAGTCCCCCCTGCGAGTCCGGCGGTCGAGAGCGAAGCAGCAAGCTGTCATCCCTGTCTGAGCAGCCACGAAGCCTCCATAGCAGAGTTTTGGGGGACTTAAGCATACTCAAGGTTCCCACTTTCGGATGTTTGGTTTGTAGCTTTTGTTCGTGTTGTCTTCTGTGCCCGCTTAACTTATCGCAAATCTGGCGGGCCTTGTGTGGGCTTAGGCTAGTCAGTGTGCTGCCATTTGATTTTGGAGGTTCCACCGGTCGCTTTGAGATCCATTGTGTGTCTTTGGAGGGCTGTTCAAACCCAAGCCCAGGCCCAATATTGGGTAAATATCTCAGGTCGTAATGCAGACCCCTGATTGATGCACCCCTTCCCTGGTCAAGGTGTGCTTAAATTTACGATTTACGCGGAATGAAGGTATAATTCGGTGCTTGAAGAAAGACGAGGAGGTGGTAGTCCAGCGTTCGCATCAACCATTGAAGGAAGTTTGTGGCGTTTACTAGTAGCATGACACGAGTGTAGCCTTATATAGTGCACTCGCGTTATTACTGTTCAAGACTTGTTGTCTTGGGTTTCGGGGTTTATGGTTTAGGGCAACTCCTGCTGGCGAGCCTCGACATGATTCCGTAGCCCCGGGGATGGTCAGTACTTCACAGATTTTGCATAGCTTTTGGCAGCAGTAGACCTACAGAGCAGACATGGGCAGAAGCACACATCCCTATGCTGAGCAAACTGACAGGATCAGAACGAAGATGAGTAGCCACCGGTTTCAAAGGTATATGTACCTGTACAGCAAGATGACAATCATGCGCGAGTGTAGGTCCTGCCTCCGCTGAGTGAGACTAAGAGGAATCACCCAGCGCCAGCATGAGATGAAAGACAAACGAGATGATGATGTCCCCACACCTCATCCACCAGCTGGCACGACGACCCCAGGTGCCATGAGGGTGGAGAGACCGCCGATAAGTTTGCGCACGGGCTCCTCGCCTGCTTCATTGCCGACCGCCCCCCGAAAGCCCCGGTGGTCCCCTGCTTTCAGGATCAAGGCGGAAAAAGGGCAAGCCAAGGCAAAGTAACTTACCGTTATGTGCGAGCGTGCCAACACACACACACACACAAATCACGCTCTCGGACGGAAGCATCTTGAACAGAACTTGGCAAATGATGCCGCTTAAAACCATGTGTCTTTGTATACATGTATTTGCAGTTTATCTGTGCTTCTACCGTATGGCATCTAAAACTGTACAGCTCGCTGAGTGTCATCATGCGATAATTATGCTGCCCGACAGTGTGCAGGTTGGCAGCTACTTGCAGAACAATGAAACACACGGCAAGATAGATATGACATGATACGGCAGATGCTAAAGGTAAACACCATATTCGCAACGGCAGAACAGATGCGTTTTAGAAAACGGCAGAATCAGCAACGATGTCGTATTGTTGTTTGCAGTGCAGCGGTTTTGCGTCGTTGAAAGAGGCTGCCACCACCACCACCACCACCACCACCAACAACAACATCAACGACAACAGCAACACCAACAGCAACATCAACGACAACAGCAACACCAACAGCAACAACAACAGCAGCAGCAACAGCAAGAGCAATAGCAGCAACAACAGCAACACCACGAACAACAATTAGCAATAGCGATAATGAGAACAACATCAGCAGCAGCAGCGGCAGCAACAGCACCACCACCATCATCATCATCAATAACAACAGCAGCAGCAGCGGCTGTGCCGGCGTTAAACACAAGCAACAACAACAACAACCAACAACAACCATACAACATCAACACACACACACACAAAAAAAAAAAAACACAACACCAAAAACAAAAAAACACTACAACATCCACCGCAACCGCCAAGATATGTGAGCAAGTAGACGCTATTTTGTGCGACGGGCCGATGGTGGAGGTGAACGTCTATTGCTCGGCAGACACGGGCCCGAAAAGTGATCAGCTGCTGTTTGATGCATTTGGGTGTAACGTTTGGGGCCTTTGTTTCTTTCGGTTTGGGTCCTTCGGTACATCAGCTAGATAGGTCTGCAGTCAGACCTTCATCCTGCACTCGCTCAAAGGCCTGAGTGTTGCCTCATAAGCATGATGTTGGGGGAGGTGCGGTAATTCTAACGGTTATCATGTTGATCACGTGGAAGCATTGGGGTCTCCTGTACTCGGCTCTGCCAACAAGCGGTCAATGATGATAAACCCGTGATCCCGACACTCGAAGCTCCCAATCCTTGTAAATCGAGCAAGGTGCTGGGCCAGAAGATCGGGCACGAAATGATTGCTTCCAGCCTAATTCCCCAGAACCCTGCGCAGGGCCGCAAAAGCCAGACGTAAGAATGCGGCATACCAGAACCCGGTCGCAGGGGGGGGTTCTGGTACGAAGCTCCGGTCAAATAGTTGATGGCTGTTTCTGGGTCAGGGCTCCCTCTCAAGATCCTTGTAACGGTCCTTGTGCTGTCACCATTGAACCCGAGCCCCTCTCAACTAAACCCCAGGCTGCAGACTCCACTAAATCGAGAAGGGAGCCAACACGAGAGGGCCTGAACCTTGAACGACATCCAGTTCATAGTCGTAGATGGCCGAAGTCGCACCGGCCTTTCTTCTTCCGGCGAACGTTTTCCTGCACGTCTGGCCCCTCAGCCCCCGAGACATAGCTTGGCGTAGCCGACCTGTTGTTCGGACGACAGAGAATCACGGGCTGTCTGCATGGCAGCTGAAAACTCCGCATACAGAAACCGAGTTGGCGCCATGGCGCCTAGTTTGGGGAGCAGGCCGCGCGGTGGATAGCTTCCAAATCTAAAGTCAAGCGGGGTAGCGTGTTGTCGCCAATCCTTTCGGGATTGAAACCTGTGCAGTGTCTAGTTATGAGACTTAGGTTCGTTGACCCGGTTAGCGTCAGAGACGTGGATGCCACAAGTAAACGAGGGACGAAAACGGCATAACATAGAATCCTGAATATTCACCAAACATTTTAGCTTATATCTACATGGTATACCCCCAACTAAGCCCCTTTTAGCTTATACTACTACTACTACTACTA
>CAJNDV010036496.1:76319-100642 GCA_905221635.1 Symbiodinium sp. CCMP2456
TGCTGCTGCCACCACCACTACTACCACTACTGCCACCACCTCCTACTACTACTACCACCACCACTACTGCTACTACGGCTATTACGACTGCGACTACGACGAGTACTACTAGTACTACTACTACTACTTCTTCTTCTTACTACTACTTACTACTTACTACTTACTACTTACTACCTACTACTTACTACCTACTACCTACTACCTACTACCTACTACCTACTACCTACTAACTACTACCTACTACCTACACCTACTACTACTACTACTACTACTACTATTACTACTATTACGACTACTACTGCCACTAATGAATGACTGAGGTTCTGATTTTAAGATAGCTCGGGATATAGCACAAAATACGTTCATAGGCTTTGCATAGAAAAAATTCACAGTCCCTGCTTCAATTGTTCATGCCTGCCTTTAGGTGGAATTCTCGAAACTAAGACTTGTTGTCGCATTCCTGAACTAGAAAGCTTTCCGAAACAGTACTTCACTCGTAGCATCAGTAGGAACCCATCCACTAGGTATCAACCCTGAAGAAGGCATCGTGTCAGCATCATCTGCCCCACCACGGACGAGCGAATCTTATTCCACCCGCAGTTGCACCTCTGAGCAGATTCTGGAAGTACGGATTTGGAGTTAATCGTCATGCGTTTAGGGGTAGTCTTGAGTGCAACCTTCTAGAATTCAGGCAAGAATGAGTGGTATAGCCCGTGACCTGAAATTGTCCCAGCACAACATGCGCACACGGATGTGAATAAAAAGTTAAGGCCAGTTCGCGATAGCAGCCCTGCTTGGTTGTTGCATTGCAGATTACAACAGTCTCAAATTGGGACGAAGGCAGTAGCCGGCGAGATGGACTCAGAGTAATGTAGACCATTGAATGATAACTCTAAATTCAAGGACCCATTATCATCATAAGCAAGGTAAGGGTGTCATGATTAGCAAAGCAAGGGTCTACATTGGCAATGTAGGTTTAGGAGCAGGGCCTTGGATGGGATCAACAATACAGTTTTCTCTCTTGTCCGTGATGGGTTTGGCTTGAATGCAGTTATGTTGATGGAGGTGTAAGTTTGGCGCAAAGAACGCATTACGCCTCACGCCGGGCACTTTTTGCCAAGAATGGTCGTTGCAACTGTAGCCACAGCTCTGCGAGCTACTCATCCAGGGAAGGAGGGTGCCGAGGACTGCCAACGCACTGCCAGTGCTTGGCTAGAGGCGAGGGCAGAGCAGCCTGCACCTTAAGAAGGGCAGTTTGAGTGATACTTGAAGGCCAAGGCCGAATGCTGGAATAATAATGATTACGAATGTCCCCTTATGATTACTCCTGATGTAAGACTCTGGTGTAGCTCATTGGATTTTTGTTTAATGCAGGACCCTGTGCTAAAAGCCCATACAAGCTTACAGCGACCTACTACATTCTAAAGCTTACAGACACCCGGCGTAACAGCATCCACCTACCTTGCCTCAATACCAGATTAAGAACCTTTAGAAATATTATTCTACTTGAGACGGGTTCGGGCAAGACGAGCCTCAGAGAGCCGGAAAGAAGAGTCAAAAACCAAAGTTTGAAAGAAGAGTCAGCCGTTCTTCCACGATCATTCTGTTTGTCTGCCTCGCTCTCTCGCTCTCGCTCATGTGTTGTTTGGTTTCGTGTTGTTTTCTGTCTCTCTTTCGCTCTTGCATAGATGCATACATATGTATACATGCGTGTAAGTATTACACGCGCTATCTATAGTGTATTCTGCTCTCTGTCTGTCTCTCTCTCTCTCTTTTTCTCTCCCTCTCTCTTGCTCGTTCTATCTCTATCTCTTGCTTTCTCTCTCTTTCTCTCTCGCAAAATATCGATGTATATATCTACACACATACTTACATGCATGTAGTAAACCCAAAAGGTTGGAAATCGGATTAAGGACAATTGGTGCTGGGATTCACTACACGCTACACTTAAGGATTGGTGCTATTGGGTTTCCAGTTTTTGGGCTTCTACTGCATATTGTAATTAAAAACAACCTAACAATGTCCATCCTAATGATAGTCGTCATCATGGCAGCCATAGTCGTAATCATTGTCACAACCGTAATCAGAATCAAAGGCTACAAATGGCAATAAACAAATCATGGAGCTTGGCGTTGCCATTCTTACATAGATACGTGTGCATGTGTAATCCCAGGTCCCGGTCCCCCCCGCAACCCAAGCTGTTTGATGTATGGATGCAGGTGTTTTGATATGCGTACAGTATATGTTGGGGCAAATCACGGGTGGCGCATCGTAAATACCGGCCCGCCAGTGGTGTATAGGGTCTGGATCCCCAAACTCAGCAAACCTTTTGGGCAAAGAGCCCCCACGGAGGCTTTGCAGGTTGGAGCGTGGGATTTTGAAAAAACGTTAGAGCTCACGGCCAGGCTGGGGATGATGGGATTACCCGCATGTTTGTAGGAAGCTGTATTTACGTGTTGCTGGCTGATGTGGAGCATGGCCTTCTGCAGGCATCCCGCATCCCTGCTTCAAAGAAAGAAGGCAACCCTCACAGACTCCCGAGGCCTCGGAACCTTTAAAGGAACCTGATTCAGTCGGTACTGAGACTTTGAAGGTATGACTGCTTCGTGGCGCAGACTTGGAAGGACAAGGCCCTGGTCCTTTTGAGTTTTACAGGGTTTAGGGTTGAGGACTTTGGGTTCAGGCTTGAGGAGTTAGGGCTTTCGGTTCATACTCGGGAGTTCAGGGTAAAATCTGTCTGCAGGACTACGCCCTATAAGGCGGATAAGTTGGTTGCGATCGCATGATTCAGGCTTTAGAGGAGGAGGATTTGCGGCTTAAGGCGGCCAGAGTGACCTTCGAGGGTTTGGGGATCTCAGGGTTGCAATTTTTCTGTTGACATATACTTGTGCTGGCTGATTCCCGGGGTCGGCAATCGTCCCTAAGCCCTGCACCGAATCCCGCACTCCCCAGAATATGCTTGCGGGGCTGCCCTCGAAGATGGAGGTAATCACTACTGGTTGCTTACCTGTTGTTGGGCGTGCGACGGGGCTTCTCACGTCCCGACTCACTTGTATCGTCTGCAGACCCTGTAATTACGGACATGTCCAAGTGCATGTGTCAACAGCTCTAAGCTTACACCATGACATAAACCCCAAAGCCTTAAAGCCCTAATCTACGCCAGACTGCGATGGAAGTGTCGTGTCTAATTCGTTATCCTGTCTGAGTGAGGAGTGAGTGAGTGAGTGAGTGAGTGAGTGAGTGAGTGGCCTTGGGTGCACTCCGGCCGAACGGAAACGTTCCCTCCCGCCTTAATTAGGGTGCCTAGCTTGCTAGTACCTCGGCTACTGTGTGAGGGAGATCTTGGTTTTAGGTTGTTTGCTTGTTATTATCTATGCTTGAAGGCATCTATATTTTGTCTCACTATGACATCGTACAGTTCTTAGAAGAGCCTTAACCCCGGGTACCTGCCCCACGCCTGAGGCTTTCGAACGTCTATGGACCTCATTGTTGACCCTGTATAAACATCATGGGCTCTTGCTTGTAGATCAGTCGCTCGTAGTCCTCGAACTAGTTATGCTTTGTCAAAGCGAGGGTTTTGGGCGTGTAGGGGGCCATGAGTCTCGCTAGCAGGTTGTACTTATTCGGGATGATGGATGCAGGCTCCCTTTGTTTCACTGTCGGCAGACCTCGAACCACATGCCTCACCTGGATTGTCCGAGTGTGAGTCCCGAAAGCCCTACAAACCACAGGAGACCCTGAACCCTAAAACCCTAAAACCCTACAACCCTAAAACCCTAAACCCTAAAACCCTAAACCCTAAACCCTTAGAACCCTGAACCTCGAGAGGAGCTCGTCGTGATCGACACCGGCCCTCGATCCTCGCCTTTCCTCAAGGCCAAGGCCCTGGAGGCCCTCGATGCGGAAAAGTGGTTACGGTATTGGTTTATGGGATTTTCGGGTTTGGTCTTGTAAGGTTTTAGAAGGCTTTAGGGACTGCGGGTCGATTTCGTAGGATGTTCTTCCAACCGAGTCTTTGGATTCAAGAGGTCAGTCCCTGGTCTCGTCTTGTTGAGGTTCCTTGAGCTCCTGCGATGAGGCTGCTGTTATTTCGTAGCACTTTTGCGGTATGGATGCAGTTCCGAATCTTGTCCGATTACGAACCAACTGTCATGATTGCCAAGACGACTATCAAGGTCTGTGGTCGCTTGAACCCGAGGGTTTCCTGCAACTTTTATTAGACCTCGATCTTCATCCAGCAGAGGTTATTAGAAACTCTGTTCCAAGACTCGAAGCCCCGGCGCCCTCTAGCGAAGACGTAGGCCACCAACATTTCTGCTCACTCGGAGGATCCGCGGGTGATATACCGGCACCTGCATGATGAGGGTCGGGACTGGCCCGTGGGTTTGAGCCATGGCAGAGTCTTGCATTCGGGAGCAAAATGCATCTGGGCAACCCATGAGCCCGAATTCCACCGCCTAATGGCCGTAAGTAATGTACTTGGCGTGTATCTGTATATAAACATTAACATACGCATGTACATGTAGTTGGACACATAATATCCGAATGAGCATATATGTCTATAATTACATACACTCGACGCACGGAGAGGGACAGAGAGAGAAACAGCGACAGTCAGTCAGAGAGAGCAATGGACGGGGAGAAGGTGCAGTCTTTTTTAAGGGAAGTTTTGTTCTGTACGAGAGAGGGAGATTTGTTCTGTACGAGAGAGAGAGAGAGAGAGAGAGATAGAGATAGAGAGAGAGAGAGAGCGAGAGAGAGAGAGAGAGAGAGAATGCAGGAGCAGCAGCAGGAGCATGTGTGTGCGTGCGGGTGGGTGCGAGAGGTAGAGATTGACAGTGAGATTTTTTGGGCGTCCATTGAAGCCTGTCTAAAGGCATGAAAGATACCCACCTGGCCGCTACGGCAACGGCTGTAGGACTGAGCATGACCTGACAAAGTCGTTGATGTCAATGGGGCTTTCAGACTTGTCAAAACTGGACATGCGGCAATGCCCGTCAGCTTAGATTGAGAGTATCGGTGTCCACCCGTTGATTCAGGCAAAAGGGCTTCGAAACAACATGCTCAGTCTTCGGCGGCTTTTGCGTCGCTCTTTGAGGGTTGGCAGTTGGAAGGTTTCAAGAACTACCTGAAGCCTAAGCTTGTAAACCCCAAAGCATGGAGGAGGATTTAGGGCTTTAGGATCTATGATTGGGGGCCTAAGAACGAGCTCGCGTAAGCAAGGGCCAGCTGCAAACTGTCTGTAGAAACTCTCCGAATTCAGCCAGGGACGAGAAAAGACTGAATCCAATACTTTGGGCCCCCAGCCGCAGCTCAAGTACTGCTTTCCTTCCATCAAGACTGGTTGGGCGCCTTTAAGACATCCGTCGCCTCTGTTTGCAATCCCCTGGGCCTTTGATCGCGCCAAGGAAACGGAACCTTGCCATTGCTTGCGCCTCGGGCGCGACCATCGCGCACTTCGACGATGATGCAACTAGCCACGGAAATATCATGGTCTGGGCTTCTGGGTTTCAAGCATGCGCACAGAGCCGCAACACGAAGCCTGCCACGATTCGGCATTCCTACGAACTCAAACTGCTGGGCGCGGGGTGAGAACGGTGTGTCTTTATTGGCCGTCGTCAAAAAAGCTGAGTCATCAGTAGGTATCGAGGTTGAGTGCCTGGAGCGCGTGGGACTTTAGGTGAGCTATTAGTAGTGTTTGGCAGGTGAAGTTCACGACCCACAGACCCTGGACCTGAATTGTTTTAGGGTGTAGGGTTCAGGGATCCAATCCAATTTTCCGGCACTTCAGAGACGCAGTGCTGATCCGCACATCACAAACGGATACCCTCGGCTCCATGGCCCGGAATTACACCTCACAAGTCATCCTCAGACGACGTTCTACCACGCTGGGGCTACAGCTCTTCGTGGAGACCAACAGATAGTGTTACTAGTACCAGATGTTCCTCCACTTGAAACTGAACCGAGTTAACTTTGCTTCCGAGTACTCAGTGCCGAGAGGGCAGGATAATATCAACAAGGCTTCTCACAAGCGGACAGGACACTTGTAGTAGCAGCAAAAAGTTTGAAAACAGCAGCAGACAGAGCAATCGAACTGTACTATACTATCATGCGAGCCCCAAGAGTAGTAGCAAGAAGTGCAGCCTACCTTGAGGACTTCTATGCACCGGAGTACCTGACAGAGTTGATCGAGTCCATGGGAGGTCTTCTGCCACTCCGAGTTTGGCCTTCTTTAAGATGCAAGTGTCCCCAAGCCCAAGAGGCTTTTGGCGACCTAGCATGGCGATGATTTGATGGTCAGATTGCATGACCTGTGGGAACCCTCTGTGCGCTAAACTTAAACCGAATCCTACCATCCGGAGCACATCCCATATACAGCAGCTTGCTTGAACTGCTGTCTGCTTCTGCGGGCAGCAACGGCTGTCTAGGCAAACGCCGGAGTATGTGCAACAGGCGGTCTAGTATTTGTACATCCTAGCAGGACCCACGGGAAGGTAGTGCTGTCCGTAGTGTTCCAAGAGGCATGAAAATCGGAGAACTGGAGTTGAAAAAGGTGCTGATGCTGTGACTCTGGCAAGCTGGTTCGTCGGCGATGCCTGCACGGGCCTTGTTACCTGGCATAGGGGGGGGTGGTGGCGCTTATCGGCAACCTTACACCCCAAACCCTCCTTGTTGTGTACACTTCTGGGCGTCAGGAGGGTATGGACAGAATTTACTTTTCGGGGGCCCCGGCATGTCAGCAAGTCTGTGATTGACCTTGTTCATAAAAACCTGCGAGCGATAGGTTGCATCCAGAGCTTGTTGGGTTTGCTTGTATCAATGTTCGTCCGCTTGATTCTTCAATGTTCTCGAGTCTGATTCTTTTGAGCTGTTTTCATCATTTGGATGTGCTAGTTAAATGGCTTGTGTTTCTTACTGTAAACCAGTAACAGTATCGTTTGTTGTGCTGCTCCACGACCACAATTACTGTCGTTTGTTCTCCACTTTTGTTTCTGGTGCTTTTCAGTCTTACTACTGACTTTCCGTGCTATCGAACCCCCTATCGCACAAGTCCTGCCCTAGAGCAATGGGCATCGATTTCAAGAAGCTTGCTGCAATGGAATGCTTAATGTGCTTTAGGGTCGGTCGTAAGGGAGCGAGAGGAGGGAGAGAGAGAGAGAGAGAGAGAGAGAGAGAGCGAGAGCGAGAGCGAGAGAAAAAAAAGATAACGAGAGATAACAAGAAACACGACTCCGACGAATCGTTCAGCTACCAGACCTTCGGCTACCGGAGCTTACTGTGACGTATTGAAAGCAGGTCATGTCATATAGCTGCCGGATTGACAAGCCGTGTTTTGCAGCGTATGTGAAAAGTTCGGCCAGCACGTAGCCGACCACGAAAGCCTCTGGAATCATGATCGCAGTTGTGCCTCATTCAGCCCTGTAATTTGTACAATCCATTGTGGGATAGCCATGAAACCAAGCCTGAAATAGAGAAGTGTGCCACAGTATATCACAGTATGACTGGTGTTGTTCACACGTCCATCGCGAATTTGGTTGCCACAGTGTTTTCGAAGGCCAACACGAAGTTTAAGTGTGTCTTGGTGGATGTCCATTCTTGTTGCTGATCATCGTCTAGTGCGGCTTCTGCAGGCCAGTTGTTGATAGCAGCCCGAGGTTCCGCAAAGACTCAAAGACTGTAGGGGCTTTCTGATTAGAATGGAGCTCCTTAGGGCCTTGGGGTTTCTTTTTATGTTATAGTATAGTATATCCCACATCCCGACTCTTATCATGAAGGCCTCTCTGTTAGATTCTATCAAGGGGCCTCTGTCCCGGCCATGAATCTACAGGGATTTGGGGGAATTCCTCGGTTCGGAGGAATCTCGAGGTGGCACGCGCCGTGCCCGCCGATGACGGATCGCAGGAGCCCCCACAATAGCAACACGCTGCGTTTAGGGTGTGGCTAGGATTGACGGCTTAGGTCCTCCAGAGTTTATGAAGGGCTTCGGGCTCAAACCGTACAAGGTGGCAAGAGTTAAGGGTTCGTTAGGGGGGTGCTTCTCAGGATCTTTCATGTGCTCGCATAGAAAGCTCGCAAGATGGGCTGCTTAGAGCCGTGCCTTCGACAAGCAGATCGCTTTTGGAGGGCAGCTCGGAAGTTGGAAGGGCTAGGTCTAGGTCATGGCTTGGGTGTGGTCTGTATCTATTTAGGGGGGTTCCTATAAAGAGCCCTTAGTAGCAAAGGGTCCCAAATTAGAGGGTCATAGACGCAGAACCGCCGACCTCCTTCGGAGTGTCTGAATGTGGAGCGGCCAAAGCCCCGCCCAAATCTCAAGCCAAGCCTAATTCAATGCTTCTGCTGCCTAAACCTGGCACCGTACTGTGGAGGAAAGTTGGATTTTGGGCTATGGGTTCTCCTATGTCTACCGGCGCGCCGCGGCTCTGCGCCGACCGTTCCAGCATGAGCACTTTGGAGAGGACGGATCTGGTTTGGCCTCCGGTTTGTGGTTTACGTCGTGTTTAAGAGATCAGGCGAAGAACACAAAATAGATGGGCTAAGCACGAAACCATAATTGGAGCTACCTGGTATGCGGCATCGCCTAAATTTAGCCCATGTCGCTTAAATGGCCCTTGGCTCTATCTCGGTTAGACTTGCAGGTCTGGGGCGAGTTCAGTAGCTTTGCCCGTCTCCACAGCACGCTTGTCGCCAACGTGTCGGACTTCGGATTGTATTTTCTTTGACGTAGGTTCGAGTTGTGTCGTATTGGCCGCTAAAACCCAATGGAGTTTAGGATCCTGCAAGGTCAGCTCAAGATCATATCTGCAGTGTGTATTAGGGTCCCTGGCTTGCTAACTTTTCTCATACAGTACATCTTCAGTTTTTAAGCTCGCGAGCACGTCTAGACTTGCAGAACCGTTGCCGCATTTCACTCCACGGGGGCAGCGTCGGCCGAGTTGGGAGCGCGGGTGGGAGAAGGGTTTCCTTCGGACTTAGCGACCGTGATGCTCATGCCGGGCCGTTACATGTACGCATTGTCTGCGTTTCGCACTACTGCCGTGCCTGTTGCTGGTTGTGGGTCTCCGCACGGTTTGGGATAGTGGGGATGTGAGGTTAGTTCACTCTAGGCTGCGAATAGATTGGGTTTAATCGCAAGATTTCACCATGGCAACTGACGAATACTTTCACATCCCTTTCTACCTATCGCTGAAGGACTATCAGTTCTTGGTTGCTCTGCGTGATGCTCCAGGCGGCCGTGGCATTCGCACCGCCCCTTCGCATGATTTCAGCATGTCAAGTTTGCGGATCAGAACCTTACACCCTAAAGTGCTGATTAGATTCAGGACCTACGGTATCATTTTTCACGATTTGGGGCTGTAACTCCCAGGTCAAAAAAAAGTCGAAAACGCTTGGAGGATCGGAGATTGAAGCGTAGCTAACACAAGGTCAAGTTCTGCTGATTTTGCACAGTTTGAAGTTCTAAGCATAGACATACCCACACATCCAGTCACACACAACCACGCAATCGCGGAGTCGAGTAGGGCCAAGGTGTGGGAGGACAGCTGCAGGCTTGCGTTGTCAGTGTGGGCTGAGTATGTAGGGATGTTGGCGTTTTTGTTGATGCCTGGTACTTGCAGCCTAGCTCGGCTGGCGCACGACCCATCAGGTCCACGACGAGCAGGGCTTGGTCCTGCATATGCAACAAGGCTCCTTTGCGGGCGGGGGCAGTTCGGTCTAAGTCTAAAGCCCTAATAGCCCTCCCTATATAACACCCAGAAACCTCCACTGCTCTTTGCGCAAGCTGCGCAATTCCTTAAATGCCGACAGCATCCCGCGAAAAGATGTGGATGCTAGTAGCGGTACGAAGAGTATTCATGCCGTCGTAGTTGTAATGACGTGCGTCATCCTGCGCTCAGGCTTGAACTTGTCGAACTCCCACGCTCACCATGAGCTCGATACTCAACTGCATTGTGTCAGGCTCAGGGGTTATACATTCAATAATTTTGGTGAGACCGCCATGGCGTGACATGCATGCCTGGTTTTCAGGGCCTTAGATTTGGGCATCGCCGCCCGGACTGTTGCAATTGAGAAGTTTGTCGCATATTTAGATGTGACACCCTTGACAGCCCCTATACTGTCCGCACATGTTTAAACCATCATGCACCTCAGTACCCGATTCTAATCAGGACGGCCCAATATACCTATGATGTTGTCCAAGGTTTCTCGGTTTAGGTGTTATGAGCTTTTGGCAGGAGTTCGGCATTCTTCAGGATGCACTGCAACCAGTGTGAGTTTTGGGCGTACGACACGCTGAAGGACGTCCTCACCTAGTAAAATTTCTTCACGGCTAAGCACTCCTTCAGAGACAGAGTTGTTGCAATCGAGTCAAGACTGCCCTGAATGATCCCCGTAGGTCCATGCTTTTGCAGTGTCATGGGCATCAAAGCGTTTGATTGCATAAGTTCTGCTTACGTAGTTCTTACTGGGATGACTTAGATGTCGTTCAGGTTGTTGCAAGACCACTCTGCGCAGCATCTTCCCACACGACACATCGAGCTGGATAAGTACTTGCAATGGCTAAGACGTTCTGTGAGCCGAGGAAGGTTTGCAACAAGCCTAAGTCCTCGCTTAAACATAGCGGCAACAGCAGATTGAGAGCACATGTCGGTGGTTCCCTAAATTCGGGTCCTTTTTTAGGTCCCAAAATAGTATGGCACCCTTATAAAAAGAACCCCAAGAGGGACCCTAGTTTGGAGAACTACCCGTATACCTCCTCAGTGCATCTTCATGCAAATGTGGAACTCATGCTGCCAGGCCACATTGCCCTGACAGTTCACTGGTGAATTTATCGAGTTGAGCTTGCCGCGGACGATCTTGATTTCATCATTCGACACCAGCCCAGGGCTTGTCCACAACTGCTGTGTTCAGAGAGTTCCTTCTCTGCAAGCACGGTTTAAGCTGTGTTGTACTGCATTGCGGCTCACTGTATCTTTTTCGGTTATTCTAAATCCTCGAAACGGCAGCAGCAGCAGCAGCAGCAACACCATCACGGAAAGGCCAAGCGAGTTCAGCCGGTAAGTCGAAGCTAGGTCCCTTGTGTTGATTTGTTGTTCCAAAAGACTTACATGGTCCTCCACAGCACCTACCGATGATAGTGTGTCCATGAAACGTCGAGGGGAAGATTTCTTTCGGATAATATGCCTGTAAACCTCGCGGGAGTCACGTCGTGCAGGAGCCATATCGCGCGAGGGCGCTGGTGTCTAGGGAAAAGCTTTGAAACCTCCGCGACCCTACACTTTGAAAACGTTCGATGGTAGCCGAACCTTGCACAACTGTTGAATTTGTGCGGAAATACCAGGTGACAGGTTTTGGCTACGGGGCAGTCAAGTCTGTCTTTCAGAAACTTGGAAAACACATCCCAACTCGAAACGGCAACTCGGTACCCCATCCCTCCTGCTCCAATCGAAGATTTCTGCGGGTTGCAAAAGCTGAGAGTGCACTACCAAACTGTTTTGAAGGGAGCTTGTGGGAAATTGATCCGTCCTGAACTTAATTCGGCATAGCTTTTGTTGCTGCACTCGGGAGGACACTTCAGAACCAGAAGCTTGAAGCACTGAATCCTCGAGGATTTGGGTGGAATACTCATCGCCCGATTCCCTAAGCCCGGTCCCCTACTAAACTTTCAGCCCCTAAATCCAAACCACACAACCCTAAACCCCTAAACCCTAAACCTTCACAACCCGTTAACCCTGCCGGTTTGCGGGCATTCATTGACCGCAGGATGCCGCTGGCTTGGCTCGCTTGGCAGTGGCAAAGCTGCCAGGTCACTTCGCCAGAGGGTCGAAAGATTCAACAGAGGGCTTAATGTCGGGGCCTCAATAATTACCTACATTATTTTGGGGGGGCTCCTTATCATAGCTAGAGTATAATGGGCCCCAAAGCCTTATTCTAGATTAGGCCGTTGAGGGTGGTATTCCGGGCTTTGTACTGCGAGCGTCCGTCGTTATGGCTGCCGCGTTTGACATCGTCAGTCGGGAGGCAATGTTGGTTGTTCTTCGGGATTTGCCTGCGCTGTCCCCGCTGCACCCCTTCGAGCACCTCTCGAGCTATTCAGCCACATTGCCAACTCGAACAGCTAGTCTGGGGCTTAGGGCTGTAGGGTTCAGAGCAACAGGAGAAACCTGCAGCTAATCTAAGCCGTCATGAATGGTTTTTGTCCAATTTGTTCTACGCTTTGGGGTTAAAGACGGGGTACTTGCATCCTGTCAGAACACCGGTTATCAACGGGTTCTACGGGAACTAAAGCAGAGCAAGGTTGCGTGCCCAGTGCCACACACACACCTCTACGTGTATATATATATATATGTATATATATATAAGCATTCATACCTACATACATACATACATACATACATACATACATACATACATACGTATGTAGACATATACACAGTATATGGTATTTATAAAAATATGTATGTATACATCTTTTGCCATTCATCTATGTAATTATATATGTACATACACAAGTGTTAGACAATACGCAGGTGCAGTCTGTTCTGAAGGTTTGAAATCCAAGAGACAGAACATTGAAGCTTTTGCCCGGTAAGTCTGCGAACCTGGAAGTTCTCAGCCGAGGTAAGCAACGAAAAATAAAGTCTCAAGACCTGAGACCAGGAAGCTGTCAATCCACCAGTCTAGGTTCTGTGATGCCAGATTTGCTTGATGTTTCTCCCTGTTAAGACTGCCTGGTCATTCTTGGAACAACAGTTTATGCTTCATAGTCCTGCTGCAGTATGAACCCAACACCGCTACACCCCGACCCTCAAAACGCAAGCCGTAAGTAGCACTGAGCCGAAATCCTTCGAGATGCTACAGGACTCTCTGACTATGAACTGTTTCCGTATTTCCCGAGAATATCTAGCACATCCTAAAGCCCCAAACCTCAAGAAAAGAGGGCTCGTAGCTGCAAGCCTACATGTTGAGAGGCTTTCGCCCACCGACACGACTACCGGACCTGGAATCACCCTTCATCAGCCACCAGGAAGCTGTATCGGGTTGAAAGTTTGATAGTAGGGTCTGGGGTTGAGATACCGCCATGTGGTTGAGAGATGTTAAGGGTCATAGACAGGTTTTGCAAAGAACGAGCAAAGGTTGAAGGGAATTCTTCCGGTTGCTGGGTTGTGCTGCAGCTGTCGGTGGTGAAGTTTTTGAGGCACGAAACATGTCCCCTGTTTGAAGAAGTCACAGTGCAGGATCCCAAGGTGATGAATGCATTGACATATTCAGCACGCGCTCATACCCTCAGCAGAGACCGAAAGTCCTGCAATAGACATCTGCAGCTTGGTATGGTTCTTGATTTCAAAAATTGGCTCTTAGGGTCTCGAGTTGGGGCCCTTCGCCCTGCCCTCACTCGGACGTTTGAAAAATTCCGTCCCCAGCCCTAGACTTAGGTCTGCTAAGCGAGTGCCAAGAAACTGAGGTCTTGGTGCTGCTCATCGTATGTTTCTGCGGCCGTGCCTTGGTCTTGATGTGATGGTGGCAGTGGGGTTTCAGGTTTGAAGACACATGTTAGGATGTATAGGCTTTGTCTGATCTAGGGAATCTACCCAACGGAAGCATTCGCAAACATGCAGCCGAACGACAATGTCTTATCAGGTATACTCGTATTGAGGCACATATTCTGTTAGCCGGTTTCAACAGGCCAGATAGCTGAGCACGAGGGTTCAGACGAGGATTGCCGGAGGCGCAGGGAACTGAAACTTGTTCACCCTGGCCCTCACTGCCGAAACTCGAGCAGCAACTGATGTAGTTCTATCTGGCGTCATGTGTTGCGTTTAGGTCTAGGCGTTTTGGATTCATGGGGCTCGCTTGATCTTGGTTCTAAACGCCGCTCTAAGTGAACCTACTTTTCAGCAGCCCGTCCCTGCATTTTCCATAGCTCGAACAGGCCTTCTTTTCCTGGCGCGGAGACGCTGCGCCTGGCGTTGCGAAGGTGGGCCTGGGATGGGATTTCATGTCGGAGCGGTTAACATCCAAGACTTCTATGTCGAGATGTGGGAGTTTCGGGGTCGGGGAAATGTATAATCAGATTTGCTAGACTATTTTGAGTATCTAATGGCGGAGATTTTTGCCCAAGAGCATGGCCGGCACCCAACTTTTAGATACATGCAGTAGCTGGCCACACACACATGGAAAAGCTATCGCAGCAAGGGTCTGAAACTTACAGGTTGCTGCGATTTGCTGCGCTTGTTGAGAATGTTCCAAGGACGCAGAAGCAACAAGATATGTGCCGCAGTTTCTCCGGATTTTGCAGATTAGGTTTCATGTGCGATTTGCACATGTTCTTTATGCCGCACAGCAGCAGCGGGGGCAAAGCCATTTGCAATGCAATAACCATACCAGAATCCAAAATTTTCACATGTCCGACGACAGTCAGCGGCATGAAATGCGCCGAACATGTCAGGTACTTTTTCTTGCTGAAGAAGCCCGGGCGGCACACGCCTCCGAACCTCACACTAATGGCACGGGATCCAGGATCATCCGCTCGCCTACGCTCCAAAAGAGGTGTCAAGCTTAGTTCCACGACATTCACCTCAGGCTCATCTTCAGACACAAGTCCTATAGGGACACTGGCCGAGCAAACCTCACCCGACGCGGCAAAGTCGCTTAAGCAAAGGGCCGCATGACCCTAAACACCTGAAGAAGGTCCCGTTAGAACCTACACAGCAGTTTCGGGCCCGAACCCCGCATGATTCACCCCGAAGCCTGCCACACACGACCAGCGATTCTAAGTGGCAAACATTAAATCACCCACAGACCCTGAGCCTTCACAGGCTCGGGGTGGCTCGCCCACGGTGTGTCGAGAAGCTTCGCAAAAGCAGGCCAGTTGGAGGGTTTCTTTGTGCTGTTTGAGGGTGACTCTGAGGATGGGAGGGTTCCAGCTTGTTTCCGGGCTTAGCCGATTGAGAAGCACTTCAGCCCGGCTGGTTAGCTCCTAAATTGCTGCAATATCATATTCCCCGTGGCAATTAGGGTTTTTGTCCGGTGCTTGACTCTCCAAATTGGCACTGAGAGGTTCGGTCCCTGCTTGTCTCGACTCCCAAGTACACTCCCAAGTACTAAAGAAGCCTGAATACCATTTTGGGGGTTCCTTATTATGATTATAGTATACTGGGCCCCAAAGCCCTATTCTAATCATTAAGGCCCCTATGTTATGAGAATCTCAACCCCCCCAGAAACCCCCAAATATAGGCTTTAGGAGCTTGTGGGTGTCGGGTGCCTTGCGCTCCAACTCCTGCTCAGACCCGCCATATTCACGTATAGGCCGAGGCAAGACCCCAACTCCTTAGAGCAGAGGAGTGGGAACCTCGCAGCAGCGATTGCAGACTGTGTTCGGGTTTACAGCTAGGGCTTAGGGCTTAAGCGAGGGGAGGGCGGGTTTGACGAGAGTGGGCTGTTGGAAAAAAGGGCTGGGCTAGTTCCATCACAACTTGTACCATCCGGTAGCCCTCGAGCTTTCAATCCGGCAGCTGCCAGCACAGGTGGCAAGAGAAAGATGATGCCGTCGTTTGTTACTGCGTCTGGCGTCGAAAGGAAATCTTCATGGAGCCAGGACCCGGGCAACTTATAGTGGCTTGCAGGATACGGTTGCGGCCACAGGCAATCTACAGCAGTTGTCCATTCGTAGTTTCTTGCTGCCATTGTATCTTGATGTCGGGTGTAGTACGGGTGGTGTGTATGAATGGGAAGGTTAACGTTCTCGTCATCGTCATCATCTTCCTTGCCAAGCTGCGGATAACGAGGATGGTAAACCTAACCTCGTGCCAGGTGATCAGGATGATGAGGGTGCGGACCACACAGGGTACATTCCGTACTGCCACAGGATTTCCGAAGTCGTCAACTGTCGAACTAAACGTTCTGAGCCTCCACACCACTCCCAGCAAACCGAACTGCCTCTCCAGTACTGGAGCCGGGTCTGGGGTGATAAATTCGTTGCCCTGTATTCTAAACCCTAACGCTACGTAACACTCCAAACTACCTTCGCAGGAAGAATTTTCGCACCAACTCCGCGACTCACTGGGGCACGCTTACCCAGCACCCTGATCGGCATTTTCTGGTTCAGGTGTAGGGATAATATGTTCTCTGCATGGCTCTCGCCAAGGTTGAGACTGTCGGGGCAGTTATAGATAGCTACGCATATATTCAGATTTTGAGTGGTTGTTTTTGCGCAGGCGGATCGGTAGCTAGGTTCTCCATGAAGCATGAACTGTAGAGGGCATCCAACAGTAGCCTTTCTTTGAGTTTGTCAGGATGTAGACGGTGGCAGCAGCCACAAGCAGAGCCCTAACAGGTTTCGAAAGGTTTTTGAGTTGTAGGGCGTAGGGCCTCCTGGATCTACAACAGGGGAGCCAGATCTTCGATCAACAAGCACGGCTCTTAGTCTTTTCATCGTTGAATCCTCGGGCTCCTTTCTGGGCAGCTTGGTGCGTCGTTTTTGTATCTTTTGTTTCTTTCGGGCTTACGGCCTTGAGAAGTACAACTCCGAACCTCTAATCGCGAGCGTCATCCGGATGAGTTCGCGTCTGAAGGTAATCAGGCTTTTCTTGTCCGCACCCGCAACCTGGAAGCCCTGGTCCCAAAGTTAAAGCTATAAAGCCCTAAGCCCCAACCCCAAGTAAGCCCTGTAAGCTCTCGAGTTCCGCTTGGTAAACTTGCAGCAATCGAACTATCAAGGACTTCCTGTAGACCTTAAAACCTAAACCGTCAAGCCGAAACTCCACCAAACCTTCAACCCCAAAACCCCAAACTGCCACAGCAACCCTACACCCTACCTTGCCTGGATGCGTCCGAGCCTGAGCCTCAAAAACCCCAGACTATCACCCTAAACCCCAAAACCCTAAAGCCCTAAACGCTAAACCTTGCACCATCTCTGCTGCCAAGAGGCGACGTGCCGCGAACAGCGGCCGCAGAGCTGCGAGCCCTCAGGCTAGTGCAGTGTAGGAGCTTTGGAAATTACTACTGTATGCCTTACGGTTCCCTGGTTTTAGCTACACTAGAATGTACACGAAGGCTCTATTCTAATTATGAAGACAGCTATGATATCTTCAGCCAGTTCATTAACTGATAAGTCTGATAAGTTCAGGCAATGATTTGTTGAGTATTTGCGTTAATTGATTCATCCATTCATTGATTGTTTGATGAATCATTCAATCGCTGTGTGTCTGTGTAATCTCTCTCTCTCTCCCTATATATATATATATATATTCATATATACGTTCTACTCCCCGAAGCCGATACAGCTGCGATGCCTGTGAGGGTTGTTGCAGAAGACAGTCTTGTCTGGGAACCTTCAGACTTCTATACCGTAGCATCCTAGGTTTGGATGCGTTTTGCATGCTGGACCTTTGGGATTCTGATTGCAGGCACGTCGGCCGGCTGCTTCTGACCCGCTGTCCGGCCACGCGCTCTGCACGATCAGAGTGCGAGGGCTGGATTCGGCTGCAGGCGTCGCCGTTCTTGATTTCGAGTTTGTACCAGAAGTCTGCAGACAGGCCTTGGCATAGTCTCGCAATCATCCTGCGGTTGTGTCCAGTTTGTGGGGAGTTGGTAGGCAGCGTGGCTGCAAGTTGTCTTGCAGGATGCTTCTGCATGGGATTCTTTGCACACCTCGCTCTTTCCTCCCCTTTACCACGTTCAGAGCCGACTTGTGTTTCCGGTATGGGACGTGTGACACAAGGTAAGAGTTGTGCTAAGTCGAACTCTGCTCAGAATGTCCCCTGCCCCTTAACTACACGTACCTTGTCCTGATCCTCTGCCTCCCTCATTAATCAAAATACGGTTGCCCAAAGCCCACTTCCTAGGACTTCAGCGAGCACATCCGACAGGTTCATTACTCCACACATATCGCGTTGCTTGCCACACTGGTCACACTGGCGTCGCTGTTCCCACGGGTGCGCCTGGAAGTTGAGCCACCTGGACTTTAATATGGGGCCTCGTCCCGGAAGTAATGAGGAGCGAATCGAACCTGCAACCGCAACCCAAAAAATTGAGCTGCAGTATCAACTAGCCAGCCCTGGTCACCATGAAGCTAGTGCTGCGGTTTTGTGGCTTCGGGAATGAAGATTAGAAGAAACACGTTCGCAGTTCATGAATCTCGGAGCATTGTGGCTTCTGCGCTTGTGGAGCTACGGTGTCTATGGTTGCGATTCATGCAGCGGTTCATAGGCCTTTTCAGGGATTGTGGGAGATTTTTGGACACATTGATTACTCGCTGGAGTTGTTGCTTGTTTTGTTTTCCAGTTTCCCACAAAAAGACATCAAAGCCAGCTATTGCGAGTTTCGCTCAGACAAAAAAAGAAGGGAGAGCAAGAGAGAGACGGAGGGAGAGAGAGAGCGACAAGGGTGGGCGGGCCAATGGCCTGAGGGTCGAGAGATCGACCCCTACGCCCTGCAGAAAGAAAAGAAAAGAGAAGGAGTGAGGAAAATCGAGCACCGCGTCCATATTCAAGCTATCATGTCCGGCAGAAGAGTGACTCGTCAGCAATGTGTCCATCAGCAGGGTGCCGGCGGTGTCGACGGAGCACGTTTTAGGAGGATCCAGAAAGGGGTCTCGGCCACAAAACTCCGGCGTGCACCCTAAAGTATTCCAAAGTGGCAAGTACGAAGGCCTGCGTCAGTCCATGTAGCATGCCTTTAGGAAGGCGAGTCTAGCCTGTCTCTGCGGTAGTGTTGTTCCGAGCCATGCGAGCGATAGTGATTGAACAAAGAAATAAGGGCAAAAGGACAAGCTTGAGCCTGTGCATCGCACAGTTTCCATCAGTGGAAACGCTTGGCATGTGAACCGATCCACACGAGTTCATCACCACCCGGTCGATATCCGTACTCTTCTTCGAACTTGAGCTGATCCAGGGTTCACAAGGAATCTGTTCATGGTTTTGGCAGATGTGGATCCCAAGGTCGGAGACGAAAGACGTAAGGGGGTCGAGCGTTTTTCGTTTGCACAAGAAAGCCTGGAACCCAGCATCCTTGACACTCCTCCTGTGAGCCTTCCCTCAGCTTGGAGGTTCGAGGAGGAAGCTCCGCAAAGACAGCAGGAGATCTGTGGGAAGCTCCGGGCGGTTCGAAGTGCGGCCGTGATCTGCGAGTAATGGAGAACATCGAGATCCGCAACCAAGCATTAACCTACCACCAGCCGGCGATGTGTTGTGAATAACTCCAAGGATAATCCTTTTGGTAGTCTTCGTTCTGCTTATCTCGAACTTGAACAACCTGACTGGTTTGAAACACCCCCCATATCTGGAGATGAGCATCATCCGTCAGAGTTCGGAAACCCCACTTAAGCCTGGCCCGTAGCCCCGGCTCTCCCGCATTGTGCGCTTTGGCCGGAAGGTACCAACTAGGGAGCCCCTGAGGGCCAAACCACATGCGGAATTTAACTAATTGGGTTCTTCATTGGGTATTGGGACCTGGAGGGTTGCAGTCGTAGCTGGAGCCGACCCATCCTTTGGCTGTAGAAGTAGCCCGGACCAACGGACCCTTGCTGCTTGTTTTCGTATTGATTCCCAGAATCGGCTCTTTTTTCGTAGCCCCGGAAGCCTGAACCCATATTCCCCTGCCCTTCTCGCAGGAGCTGCAGATGTTTGACGCACAGAAAGCCCTAGCAGCCATGTTCGCGGGAGAAAAAGCTTTGGGGTCTCAGTTCCCGGATTAGGCACGAAGCTTCAGGGTTGAAGTCGCAGGATTTCGGGTCTATGGGAATAGGCTAGGATAAGATTGCAGGGGGGGTGGGGCCAATCTCAGAGTCTGTTCAGCGAGCACAATGTATAATGACAAATCCATGCCGAGTCAAGTTCTTCAGCTTCTACACTTCCGTCGTTGTTATATCATGCTTCAGAATTCATTAATGTCATGCCGCTACGGTGTTATCATGATAAGTAGGAGCGACGGTGAACCATGACGGGGCTTTCCGGCAAGTTGCTGGCTCAGACGTTCGGTTGCTGGGCCCAGATCCTGTGCACCTGCAGCCTCCAGGGGCTCGCAAAGAAGTCAAGTCAGACACGAATAATACAGGGGCTTTTTTCTTACCTATACTATTTTGGGGGTTCGTTCCTAATTATAATTATGGTATAATGGGCCCCAAAGACCTATTCTAATTATTAAGGCCTCTACATCAACCTCCAACTCACAAGCCCCGAGTGTGCTGTGCATTTCTTCGCGTCCTGGGGTCGGGCGCAACCGAAGTAATCAAATGAAGGGGTCGGAATAATTGGTAATACTGGTCCTTAGGGTCCTTACTATGACTATAGCGAAATATACCCCCAAACCCCATTCTAATTATGTGAGGGTCCATATTGTAGTGCTTTCCGGGTGCATCTTTTCAAAGTCCATCCGTCTCAGGGAGAGCGATACTCGCCACACATGTTGCAAACTGAAGCCCGCATGCGAATGAGGAGTCGGGCCAAGAATGAGCTCATCCAGAATGCCAGCGTAGCATCAACGGAGCATCACCACCACCATCAGCAGCAACAAGACACGGTCTTCAGCGGGTCTATCTTCAGATGCGGCAGTCTCGGTTAGAAGCAATGGTTCTGATGATCTAATCACGGACTTTCCTTTGCAGAGGTGATGGCGACGATCGGAGGCCACAGAGTGACGTCGCAAAGGCCACGGATCCAGGGGTGGAGGAAGAATGAACGACGGGGGGTTTCCAGTCAAGACTAGGGCGCCTGTCCTGAGGTCGATGCCAAGCCACAAGGCGACTAGCTGACTAATGAAGGAGCCTAAAGAATTACCTATACTATTTTGGAGTTCCTTGTTATAATTGAGGTATAATTAAGCCCCTATACTAGCTAGGCAACGACAGGGACACGTTGCTGAAGCGATCTTTTGTCGGGAGCTTGGAGCTTGCCCGACTCCTACCTGGACCCTAATAAAAAATAAAAATATTACTATTAATAATCATAATCATAATCATAGTAAGCCCTAGGCCCCAGAAGCTCCGTCGGTCGCCCGGTCGGACCATTAACGAGTTCCTGGACTACTGAGGTTCAAAGGTTCCCAGTTGTTGGAAAGTGGTATGGTTGTACGTAGGGTTCATGCAGTCTTCACACTGAAGACCTGGGGCTGGATACTGGTTCAAGAAGGGAAGCATGGCTTGGTAGGTAGCGCTGTGGGATGGCGCGTGTGATGTGCAAGCTGATCGAGTGCATGTCATCATCAGCTCACACGTGTGCTATGTTTGCACGTGACGGTACAATGCTGCGTTTCGCAGTCCCCTAGTCCATAAATCACAGATTCTACAAGCATCTCAATCATTTCCAGACAGTCATTAGAGGTCCAACTTGGCGGAGGTCAAGCCCCTTTGTGCAACAGTCATGGTTCCATGATGTCCAAGCCGCGTATTTTGACTTTATCCTCTGGGCTTGTACTAACATGAACTAAGCAATGGCTCTCCCGACAAACCTAGAGATCACCTAACGGCCCAGAGATTCTCGTCTTTCGATCTGCGAAAAAAGAGGAGGTCGCAACTACCTATACTCCAAAGCCCAGCCCCAGATAGGCGTCGCAGTACAGTACCTTGAACGGAGAATCTCATGAAGATGAACTATGTAAGGGCTCCGTCGCGTCTATAAGAGCGACCTTTGATTGGATCCCGCACGCTTTCATCATTGCGACTGATGTGTGGCTTATTGCGCTTGAAATCCGAGTTCGCGACTCTGGGGCAGCCAACGGATTCCTGCAGGTTTGCTTACACCCTAAAAAACAACCCGAGATTGAAACATCCTAAACCCGTACTAACTTGGAACCTCGCCAGGCTTGTCCCAGTTGTGAGTGCTGAAACCCGTACTACACCTTAAAGCCCTGGTTGCGAGAGCCCAAACCCAAGCAAGCCTTGTGTGCTCGTTCGCTTGTAGGGTTTGCGGTGGAAGAATGGCGGCCCGAAGCGTAGAAGGCAAAGCCGAAAACATGAGGTCCACGACATGTCCGACAAATTGTAGCGTCCGGGACATGTCAAGATGATATCTTCGGGCTCGGGGTCAAGCTTCCGATATTAGATTTCAGGACGAATCTCAACGATTCTGATGAAACTGAAATGACGCCTGGTACTTACAGCAGCAGATGCAAGCATAACAAGGATCGGGACTCGAGCTGGCTGAACAGACCGGGTGGTCACATTGTCAGCAATGCGCAGCCATGTCTCCATCGCAGGCATGGCATGGCTCGCCGTGATACTCGGCATCTCTAGCTTGTGTCGAGGGCAAGCTCCGCCCTCACCGCCGGAGCCTCCACAACCACCTGCGCTGGCACCGCAGCCCCCGGCGATGCCCCCGGCCATGCCGCCGGCTATGCCTCCAGCCATGCCTCCAGCCGTGCCGCCAGCCATGCCACCGGCCATGCCAACAGCTTCTGAGAGTGACTCGCCAGCTCCGCCACCCGCGCTGACAGACGGGCCGACAGACGAAACTACGACTCCTTTGCCGGAAGAGTCGGCACCGACAGAGCGGACAGAAGCAGAGGACGCAGAAGCAGAGGCGTCTCCAGCACCAGTGCAGGTCAGCGAAGCTGTCGAGGTCTCTACGGAAGTCGCCGAGGAGACGGAGAGCGTTACACCGGCACCGCCGGTGTCTGGGGAGGCCGGGGCTGTCGTGCAGTATCAAACTGACATGAAATAGTATTTACTGTATTTGTTCTTTGACTGATTCCTTAGCTTTCTTTCCGGAGCTCCAGCCTGATCGGGCTTGGCACTGTAGAATCCTGTCGGATGAATTGCATCGCGTGATCGAGACAGAAACTACCGAAAGCCGGGTCATTTACACTTCTGTCGAGGGGAGAAAGTCTGCAGCAAGCATTGTCAGATGCGGTCAGAAGATGAGCCGAAGCTGGAACTTTATGTAACTTCATGTCAGGTAGTCACCGTCATGCCTTTATGTCTCTTCTAAACATGGGCCAAGAGTAAGAACGAGGACAGCAAGTATGGCATCCCCGTGCCCAGCACGGACGCGGACCTTGCAGCTGAAAGCCAGACCGGGAAGGAGCAGCCTGAAGATACGAAGAGTAGCCCTCCGAGAGACCCCCCATGTCATGGTAGTACGTGCAGGAGTATACGTAATCCTCCCAACCTTGTACTTGACGCGATGGTCTCCAAGCAGCGAAACGACTCAGCCGAAGGTGCCTAAGGCTTGACGAATGAGGCTAAAGTCCATCCCCAGGAAATCGTGTACACCCTATGTGTGTGGATTCATGTATAGACACATTGGAAAAGTCTGTATCTATCTATCTATCTATCTATCTATCTATCTAGCTATCGATTTATGTACCTATGTAGACGTATATTTCTCTATACCTATATATCTGTAAACCTATGTATCTGTATATCTATATATCTATATACCTGTGTATACATATGGATTTATGTCTATATCTGTATCTATTTATACATATATATATATATATATGTAGAGCAAATACACACCCACACACCCACACACACACACATACATGCACGCACAGACACGTTTGAATGTGTGTACATATATATATATATATCTACACACATGTATGTCTACGCATAAACACATTGTTGCAAGCAAACATAGCTTTGTTGGCCGGTGTGGCTTGGAAGGAAGCAGAAGCAGAAAAGCCTGCCAGCATCAACCAGGCGCAGGCATGCTTGAACACATTTTTGTTGAGAAAATCTTGGTTTTACTGATATAGGGTTATAGAGCTTAGCGACTTCCTAAGATTCTTCCATGTCTTGGTCCAGGTAGGAGGTCTTGGGGCAGGGAGCAGGGCCCCCACGATGATATGAGAATTGACATGTGCTCAGCTCGGAGTCTGATCTTTCCAGGTCTATTGAAAAGGGTTGACGGGTTCGTAAACGGTCTTAGCTCATCTGGCTGGGAAAGCAGGATCGGCGACGAGGCAGATCAGCCGATCTCACCTTATACCTTTGTACATCAATAAAACTAACATCACCTCCATGCGTTTAGGCAAGAAAGCGTCTGTATGCGTCTTTGCCGGGATTAGCTTGTTTGTTCTTGTTGGTGTTCGCAAGTGCCAGGTCTCTGCTATTCCCAATGTAGAGAGAGGGAGGTACACACACACACCGGGGCACAGAGCCCGAGTGATGGAAGTGAGCAAGCACGCTTGCTGTCTGTTGCAGGGGAGGTTCGAAACACTTGGCTAACCCTACACCAGTCTTCGAGGTTACATGGAGCTTTACTGAGTGGCAGGTGAGACGGCATGCAGGACTGGACGAGCTGGTAAGGAGTAGCCGTCGAGTCCGAGCACAAAGAAACCTAAAGCCCCTCGCCTGGCCTGTCCGAGTTGTGAGAGCGTAAACC
>CAJNDV010036496.1:100742-110969 GCA_905221635.1 Symbiodinium sp. CCMP2456
TGCTGCTGCTGCTGCTACTCTTACTGTTATTTCGGCCACGAGACCTATACTGAATGCGCCTTCAGCTCAGCCCCGGGCGGCGTACGATGTGCTCTACTTTGGTGAAGCATGTGCTGCTGCAATCGGATTTTCCTAGTTCTTGGACAAGACAGGTGATGTTTGAATGCGGAGTAATGCGGTTTGCCTTCCAGCGCGGCCGCGTTGACCTTGCAAAGACACGAGGCACGGTAGAACTAACGGCGAGAAGAAACAACATACCAGTTTGGTGCCCGGTCATCGTCAAGACTGCAAACTCCTCCCCTTCTCTTCCTCAACATGACCTCATTACCGTTTGTTCCGCCACTGCCACCACCACGAAAGCCAGCAATCATAACCGTCAGTGGACGACAGCATGAGTTTTATTGTATTCGTTTTGCTCACGACCATCATTAGCAGGAAACGCCATGTTTGTGTGCGCAGTCTCGGCCGAACACGCCGCCTTGACATCTTTGCGTCCCGTCAACCTGACCTTTGCGACCTCTTTGGTCCGTTCGTTTGGTTGGAGACGATCCAATTTCCGAAAAGGGGGTGAGTGAGAAAGCCGTGGAGGCCAAGGCTGCGGAGCCCAAGACAGCTGAGTCGGCAGAGTCCGTTGAGAAGGCCAGGGGATCAACCGCATAAACTACATCTTGCTTTCTGCGACGTAGGCTTGATTCGCACTCATACCACGTTCTGAGTTCAGGGGGCCTTCAGAACTGCCCTAAACTGGCACCGGCTGCATAGTTTTAGGCACATGGTTTCGAGCTCTATCCAGCCAGCACAGCGAAGAGTCGAAGAGTGCCCTTTACACAGCCGTTTCTCAAGACATCCCGAGGCACCTCTGATGGATCCCTGTTGCACTGCCTCAAGCTACGGCCCGGAAGCCCCAAACCTGAAAGTCAAGAGCCCCGACGCCTTGAACCCTCAATTCAAAACCCTTCACCTTGCGCTCTGCACCTGAAGTGCCCTTTAGCTACACGGTTCAGCAGCGTGGCCCTTGCAATGAAGCCTGTGACAACTTCGGATTCATTGTCCCGATCTGGACCTCCAACAGCGTCCCATTCGAAGCTTGAATCAAACGTTGAAGATCTGAAATTCGATCCGGAATCCTGTACCCCAGAACCAAATCCTCCGCTCATGAAACCTTGTCCCTTTCTGCACCACATGTTCAACCCATATATTTTCAGCACATGACCGTGAACCTGAAGTTCGCAAGCCACAAAACCCTGTGAAGCCGTGGCGGCTCGAAGTCCCCCAAGGGGGGCCCTTGGGCCCGCGGGTGCGCACGGGCGAGGCCAGGAGTCCCTTCCATGTTGCAGGACTGATATCGAGTCCCGTGGGACTGGATTGTTAATATGGCCTTGGACCGCAAACAATGCTTTACCTGTGTCTACGATTGCAATTGGTTTCTCGTGAGGGTATAGCTTTAAAGCTTACGTTAATTGGTGTTCCCTCGCATTTCATCTTCTGAATGTACAGGGATTGTCCTGTTTCGGTGTTGAGATGCCATGCCCGAAAGGTTACATATAATATATGCAAGTACATACATCCAAAGACCTGCGCTCTTACGACCTTGACAAAACCTACGGTGCGCAAGGACCCACCCGTTTTGGAGCAGGCCCCAAACTCCAGAAGCTGCTCTGCTCAACGCCCGCGGACGCGATGGAAGCCTGAACATGTTCTGCCCTTGACTTCCTAAGCCACTGGCACCTCCGACTGTGCAGCCCGGCGAGTCTCAGCGCCCTTACACCATAGATCCTCTGCCCTCAGCCCTAGGCCCAAACTCTGCTCGTCCAAAGCCCACACCTAACTCTACCGCAACGTCTCAAACTTGTTCAAGGCGATGGTGCGCTACGCCGCAAGGCTTGAGGAGCGGCTGTGGACCAAAGTATCCCTGTTAGGCTGAAGGCTTAATCATCATCATCATGTCGATATTGCCTAGAAGCCTAGGACATTTGGTTGCAAAACTCAGGGTTTGCTTTCGAGCAATCATTGTTGAAGCTTCAGCCTCAGATGTTGCATTCAAGGAGTTCTCATTCTCCGAGCTCCTGACATGACGGAATACTTGCCATGGACTATAGGGGCCTTAATAATTACCTAGCCTCAAACCTTGATAAACTGCATTATGGACTTCGAAGTTGTTCAATTTACTGCGCCCCCTGCCAAAACACCAAGTGCTTATGACAGCTTGGTAGTGGGTGGGTTGTTACTATTCCCAGTTAAAACTTGGTCTTAGTGGTCCAAACCTTGCTTCAACTACCCTACCGTTGTTGTGGGCGACATGATTGCCAACTACGGCTGTCGGTATGGCTGCTCGAGCCACTAAGCGCTGCACGTTCGTGCTGTGCACTTTTGCAAGGTGCTTTTAGGTGTGGACATGTCTGGATCTGTGGAGAGCCCAAACCGCAGGACCAACGGCTTGCCGGCGCCCCCCCATGAACCGGGCAAGTTCCCGGAACACCGTGGCAGACATCATTGGCAAGAGGCCGGGCCTGCTCCTTGGTTCATCAGGCCTGTAGGGCTGACAATTTACCGTTCTGGGTTTGCTTTCTTCAGACTGTCGTTGCTTGGGCCAGGCCAAGAATCTTCTAAAAACAGACGTCATGATGACCTTGGGATATTTGTGGCGACGGTCCGCTGTCCCACGGGAGTAGAAACCGTAAATCCTCGGTGGAGCCTTGCCTGTGCGAGAGCGAGAGTCGAAACCCTCGGCCTGACCAGGCTCAGTGAGAAGCCGGTGAAGGAAGAGGAGGAGGTCAGGGAGGGTTTAGGGCCTACGAGGTCCAAGGAGGCTATGGGGGAGTCTTCACCACGGGACCCCTTTCTTGAGTGTAATCTAGGGGCCCGAAGCCCTAATATTTTTGTTCCTTAATGATTTCCCTCATATGTTCACGGTATCAATCCACCCAAAACTGATCCAATTCCTTACCCCATTTGAACTTCCGAGGGCGTGGCGTGCGTGATGCTCCTGGCAGTCTGGGGCCTTTGCTGATAGCGTTTGTGTCGGTAATGTGCTTGAAGTGGCTTGAAATCGAGAAATGATCCCGTAGAAAATGCTAGCCAAAGCAAGAATCCCACATGAGCGCCCTAGCAACCCCATGTCTAGCCTTTTCCGGTTTCTTCGGTCCCATGAGGCTCGGGTGATAAGCTCATGCTCCAATCCGCAAAACCTGAATACGGCTGGCCCATCCGCTTCGCCTCACAACTTCAAAACACCCTAGTTTTGCCTGCTTGGTCCAGCCAGATTCCTTCAGGCTTCTGGGAACAGGCATCGTAGCATGCGGTCAAAGTCCCGTCTAGCCCAAAACACCCCAAAATCTGGCAAAGGGTGGTAAGTGTGCTTCGGGTGTTCTTCTCAAGTGCTTGTGCTTCAGGAGCAGGAAGATGCAGACGAGAGCAGCAACCAGCCTGGCATGATCAGGGCTCTAATGACTAATGGTTCCATGAAGGTTAGGTCGGTTAGGTATTGAACTTGGGGATTCGGAACGAAGCACATGCAGTAATACATGGTTGCTCATTGTTTGTTGAGGCCCAATGCTTTGGAACTTGATGGACGGGTTCGGGACTTTTGTTACCAGCTGTTAGCAATCTGTCCTTTCGGGTCGGGGCAAACATGTTCACGGAACAGGCGGGCTCAAGCCATTCAGCATTTCTAAGCTTGTGGCTGTGCTTTTTTGCGGCCGTCCCTCGCCCAAGAAGTGTCCTGAAATTCGATGCCTTTAAGCCACTTGAAGCCTATCCAAGCAACTAGCAACTCTGGAGAACATTGAACTCAGAGGCAGTTCGGGGCAGACCACCTACGACATGTCGACGGGTGAAATAAATGCATGTCAGAGCGTAATAGGGCTAAGCCACGCCGAAGCTTCGGTACACCGACCGGCATGAAGTTGTGGCCTTTAAACCTGGGCCCCGCACTCCAAACCCCGGTCGGGAATCGTGGCTTATCGAGGAGATTCACGGTAGACTCCTGCTCTACACCCTTGTTTCAGGAGGGAGCTGATTGCCCCGGATCTACATAACACCTCAAACAGTCGATGTCTTCGGGACTCACGCGCTTGGCCGAGGTAAGCTTTACCACATGGGCCTGGCAGCCAAGGCAGGTATTCGGGATTTTCTGGGAAATCTGCGGGATTTTTAATAAGGACTTCACAGCAGCCCGAGCAACGTTCTCCAAAGATCCGTGCTTTGAGCTCTTGTTTTGTGGCCGACATGTTCGCGCCAAGAGTCTTTGCTGAGACTAGTCATTACGTAGACGCATCGCCGCAGAGCTTCCTGCACCAGTGTCACAGATATGGGGTTGCGGGGAGGGCTTCGATGCCGCAGTCTGATGTTTGCCTTACTGTGCAGCTTCACTAGCGCAGCACACCGCGCAAATGTTGTGGGAGGCACCTGCTTGCACCAGTACGGTCTGCCTTGTTGTACCACTGTTCTGCCTTCAAGGTGCCTCATCTTGCACAGTCGGCTTGTGTAATTACATGGCTCGGAGGCGGTATTCACTCGCTCACTCGCGCAAATGTTTGTGTTGCCCACATCCTTGCCGTGACGCAACAGGAACAGAAGATAGCAAACCACGTGTATCGGCTCTGTTCACCAAAGGAAACGGGACAAGGCAATGGGCAGCAGCAGCATTACACATTTTTTCTGACATTTTCCTCAGCATGTAGTATCTTCAGAGAGACTGGAAGAGTGCTGATACCGAAGTCCATCCGCTTCCAAGTTGCATCGTTCTGGAGCTGTTCATGGAAGTGTTACTACTACTGTTACTGTTGCGATGCCAGAAGCATAATTTTCAGTTTTTTGTACAAAACGTGACCGCTGCATTGACATGATGACGGCTGTGTCCTCATGGAGGTGTTGCACCGAAACCCAAACCTGGTACTCCCGCGGTCCAGGCTTTCTCAGACCCAGGCTTAGCTACATGCACGATACCCACGCAAGTCAAAGTAATGATGCAGAGACCACCAAAACAGTCGACGTTTAGAGCGGATACAATCTCTAGAGCCGCAATGAAGCTTACAACGGATGCATTTCTATAGGTCATGTAGGTTTATGAAATGTCTGTCTGGAGGCCCAAAGACCATCACTTAGAGGCGGCACACAACCCACGATCTCCTCAAACCGAAGCCCCGAAGCCCTAGTTCAAAGCAGAGGACCGGCTCTTTTGACGAAGATTTTTATAGACAGCATAGAGCCGCTGATGGAGCCCATGTACAACCCGTATAGAACGTTGTAGAATGTTTACGATATTTTGGCCAGGAAGCACTGCGAACCTCAACGCCGAAGCCGCCAAACACCTTTCAAGTTGACCGAAAGCCGTGAACCCCAAGAGTCTGACAAACCCTACTCCCCGGGCTTCCATGTTTCGTCCAGGAAGCCGCGACCATCCATCGAGGTCGCTTTAGTTGGCTCTTCGCCGCACTGATGCGAGGAGACCCAGTCGGGTGTGGGTGTTTTGGTGGGTTTGTGTTTAAAGGTTCGTGTAGGGCTTTATCAGGGTTTACGGGGGTTTCGGTATTTTCTGCGTGGGCTCTGCAAGGGTTTTCTTAAGGGCTGAGTGGTTTAAACCTTAAGGTGGTGCAAGGTGTACGACTACAGGGACTATAGGGCTTAGAGGACCGTATCGAGAGCAGAACTGAAGCTGGAATCGAGAAAAGAGAGGGATTGTGCCAGGTGTTCCACTGTTCTAGCCTTCAGGGCTAGGGGATGCCAACGTACTAAGTTTTCGGCTTCTGCTTTCACAACCCTCAGCTTTGACGGCCTAGGACCTAAACCTGAACTTTGAACCGGTCTGAGCTCTGCAAGGCTCGGTAGTTCGAGCTCAGCGCCAGCCTGCGTACTCATCCAACACTGAAGGGGCATTGAGGTTCTTGCTGGCTTGAAGTAGGTCTTGGGGGTATCTATAGCCCTATGACCGTATACCCCTACACTTGAACATGGTGCCCCTGGGGATTAAAATGGGTTTTGTTGGCAGTCTCAGGGTCAGGCAAAAAATCGATGTGCAGAAACTGACGCTAGGGCTAGGGCCGCCCTACGCGGAAGCACTTTTGGAGCTCACGATGACGATTAAGATCCGGGTTGCAGTCTGGGTTTGCCTCGCAGCAGCTTTGTCGAATCCTGGCTTCCGATGGAGGATCGAAGGTCTTTCCCTAAATCCGCCTGACCCCACCTCCCATACAAGGTGGGCAGGATTGGTGCAGAAGAACCATATTGGCTAGAGAATGCCGCCCCAAGCAACTGCAAGTCCCGAGACCACCCTATGGCTATGGGATAGCCTACATTGTTGTCGAGCATGATACCCTGAACCAGAAACCAACTGCACCAAATCGCTGCCGAGGTGTTTCTTCATAGTTGGTGCCTTCGTGTCACTGGTTCTGATGCTGCTTTCCCTGCGGAATGACACTTTTCGCATGATCTCCGAATCGCGGCAGCAGACCATGTTTGACTTTGTGCTGCTCATTGTCGCTTTCCTCATGGCATGTCTGCCCAATCTCGTGTCCACCATTGTCAGTGAGGGTCTTTGGATCGGCCCAACGCTGTTTCGAAACATGTGGTGAGAAGTCAATGTTTGTATGCGCGAATGATGAAAGATAAACGCTTTTGTTCATCCGCAAAAGCATAATAGTAAGTGACGTAAATCGTCGCTCTCCCTCTCTCTCTGTCCCCCTGTCTCTTTCAAATTTTGAAGATAAAAATTTACATATCCGTTTCGCGCTCTCTCTCTCTCTCTCTCGCTCTCTCGCTGCAGGCAAGCCAAGCATGAGATCTCGATCCTTCTTGCCAGGGGTCCATCGCATGCAAGGAAACTGAGAGTCACAAGCACCTTGAGCACTTGGGGTGTCGGCCTTAGGACATACAGGGTTTAGGAAGTAGGACTTCGCATGGCTCGGGTCAGCCAGTACTGATCATGCCATTTTTGCCTTCCCTCGCTGCAGCGTTCGATCCAAACCCTGCACCTCAAGCCTCAGATTCCCGTAGCAATCCTCACGGTTTCGTCGCAAGTCCTACGAAGACCGACGTAGCAGCACCCTCAGGAAGAGGTCTCCTACATCAATGCTCCGAACCCCCCCTGGGAGATGCCTCCTTGGGGCTCCTGCACCGCCTCAAGAGGGCTCTCTCTCTGGCTTTGGGTGTAAGATTCAGGTAGTCTCTAAGCCCAAAAGAGCCCAGTGAAATTTCAGCGAGTGCACGCTGTCTGGCTTGCTGTCTAGGGGTTAGTTAGGTTGTTGACGTTCAAAGCCTAGGCCTGAAGGTGTCAGGTTTCAGGTGTTGCGGCTTCAAGCAAGGAAGGTGGATGGTTATAACTATATTTTGATTCGTTGGTTTTTCCTCTGTTTGCCGATTAGGGTGTCGGGTTGAGGATCCTGACCGTCTTAGAGGGTCTTCTCCTGGGTCTGCCGCGACGCCTCGCTTGATCGGTCATTGCCCGTTTAGACAGTGTACAACCATCCTCCAGCATGGGCCACGTATGTGAGATGATGTGCTCAGACGTCGATATCACTCTAGAGCCAGCAAGATGTGGAGTGGCCAGCTCAGGCCGTGGGGATCCACACCCCCACAGAACCTCATTTCCAAGCAATTAGTCTTGCGCCTGTCGTAGCTTGTGGCTCTGGTTGAGCGCCGGTAGGTCCCCAATCAAAATCAGAGGTAACGTAGTTTTTTTTAGCACTGGGTGTGCAGGGAGCCACGGCGTGCCCTAGGCGACCTAGGCACGACTGTGCACATCCTGAGCTGGCCCGAGGTTATGTGAAGCAGCCCAACGATGCGCCAGAGCGGAAGATCGGTGAGAGACTCGACGGTCAATAGTCAACGGACCTTTGTTCTATAGGCTTCATCCCCGCACTTGTTGCGCAGATGCGGCAGAATTCGCATGAGCTCCAGAAGCCCCCACAAGGCAGCAGACCAGGCGAGGATTCAGAAACACCTGGGCTTCACAACACATGCTCGACTCCCATTGAAGGCATTAACACCCACACCCACAGACACCTTAAAGCCCGAGCAGAAACACACAAAATCCGCTTGTGCACCCCAGTCCACAGCAATTCCCAGGAGGTTCCGCTACGCTATGCCGCAGCTCATGCTGTTCTACTCCCTGCCGCTTGATGTCTTAGTCCCTTCAGTGTTCAGGGCTTTAGGAATACATACGCTACGCACAGGTAAATTGCAGATTCAGTCCACGGACCCAAACCGTAAACCTGAGCTTTAACGGCGAAAGGTCCAGCAACTCAAACCTAATTGCCTCAGCAGAGCACCTTTGTTGGGAAGAGTCATTCAAAGTCGGGTACTGTTATGCCCTCTCAGCCCGAAGCCCTACAATTCACAACTTCTTCAAGCGCAGGCTTTGTGGCTGCTTTGGGCTCTTCACCGCAGCTCGGCCACGGTTGTTTTGGCAACCGGTCTTGCACCTTCTGAAGGCTTTCGGGATCCCACGAATGGTGCAAGCTTTCAGGCAAACTTGTACCGACATTACGGGGACACTCGAGCCGATTGCGGGAAGATCGAGGCTAGATTGCTCAACTGGTTACTATTAAGAGTCTGGAGAGGTAATAAATGTACTGTAACATCCCTGGACGAAGCTGCAAGGAAACAAGTGCGCACGGGTCTGAAACGATGGTGTTCGCATCGATGCTGAGAGCTGTGTCCAGAGCGTAAAAACATGGAGTCAAAGGTGCATGGTAGATCGAGCAAGACGGAGTCTTGACAAAAACTAACACGCGAGAGGGCTCATGCCTCTGGCTGTAGGGCATGAGTCTATGCTCAGACAATGAGACTGCGGAGGAAGCCCAACTTACAAGCCGATGTGCCGGATCAATGAACCCGACACAAAGTGAGGCTGAGAACTTCCAGCCAGCATTCAAGGCAATGGGCAAGTCCCGAGCTACCAGGTTTGCCAGCCAAAGCAGGCCTAAACATCAGCAACAGTTTGCTCATGCCATGTTCGTCAGCGCTGGCTTTGTTGCCGTTTGTGGGCTCCCTGGGAAAAGTTGAGTCACAGGCACCTTCCAGAAACCGAGATGATACTGTCACCAGATCATACGACCCCCCACTGCAAACGCAGATTTGCCACGGACCGGCCGAAACCAATTTATACATCTGCACCTCCGAGCAGGTGTGGTCCATGTTCGTACGGAACGCATATGTACAGTCGACCAGCAGAACGACCGGAAGAAGCATGCAACCAAAAGAACTCACCTCTTTGCCCTTGACCGGCAAGACCAACATTTGAGTTTCAAAGTTTGTAATGCCATGCCCACAGCAAGGCCCAAAGCCAACACTCAACAAGGGCATGGACAAGGTCCACAGTCGACACTCAACAAGGGCAGGGAGCCAATACCCTCTATCCTGGCTTTTGATCGGCACGGCGGGATAATGTAGGCTTGAACCCTACTGAAGCGTCAACCCCTAATCTGCAGCCTATGGCATGTTGAAAGTTTGGTAAAGCCTGAAGACACCTTAGGGGTCCTTACAGGAAGCATCCTATCATGTAGTCCCTTATTCCCTGAAACTCCTTTGTAAGGTCAAGAAACCCCAACAGTCCCGCACTCCAGGTTGCCTACTTCTGCTCGGAGCTTCTTGTACAGGATGTCGGTGCCTTGCTGCTATCGGGTTCAGATGTTTTTGGTTTAGTGTAGTGTGGTCGGGTGAGGGATTTCAGGTGTTGGGTTCGCAGGGGCTCATGTTTGCAGCTTTCTTTGTAGATCTGCTAGATTCGAAGCTTCGGGATGAAGGAAGAACGACGAGCCCTCGTTCCTCTAAGGAAACCAACTTGAACCATGAACCCCAGACGAAGGTTGTGGAACATTGCGGGCATGGAGTAGTTAGGGGACCACCGCAGGATACCCACAACCCTAAAAGCCGCCGATCGTTCAGGCTCGGAGACGGTCATGCAGATGGGCGAGCTGGTAAAGAAGGGTGTGGATGTGCATCTTGGACGAAAGACTGCCCACATGTGGGGTAGGGTTCATATTATGGTGCTGGCAAGAGCCTAGTGGGGTCCTTCAGCGTTCTACTAGGAATGCGTAAGCACACTACTTCATACTACACACACTGTCACACACTGGGCTTGAAAGATGATTTTCCGGAAGGGGCCTCGCAGATGTGCAAGTGATTTAGGCGGAGTGCCCCCCCCCCCCCGCCCCCATTCAACAACACACACACACACACGCGCACATGCAATTATGTACACATAGACAAAAAATAACCAAAAATATG
>CAJNDV010036497.1:8555-22413 GCA_905221635.1 Symbiodinium sp. CCMP2456
ATCTTTGCCTGACCACCTGAGCTCTCGAATTGCGCAAAGGCGAACGTTTTAAGGCTTGTTTTTGGAGTTTGGGGTTTAGGGTTAGGGTTTTAGGGTTTAGAGTTTAGGGTCACGTAATACTTCGTAAGAAGAATAAACCTTATCTCTCTTGCTCCCAAACCCAGATATCCCCAGAATCAAGAGCAAGGTTTCAGACGTGTCTAACACGGATTCATGCCTAGATGCGGCAGGGAACCGTAGAGCACAATCAGTACGAAAATGCTACTAGAATAGTACTATAATAATACTATAACCATACGAAAATGCTACTATAATAGTACGATTATGAAACTACAACAGTACTACCAGAATACTATAACAACACAACAACAATGGTACTCTACTGACTCCGTGTAGGGAACTGGGTGTGGGAAGCAACTTTCTGGACCCATTCTACAACGCAAACGAACGGAGACGGCTGACGATTAGGGTTTAGGGTTTAGGGTTTGGGGTTTAGGGATGATGTAAATCCTGCATTACCCATAATAAGGAGTATACCACAACTCCCTTAGTTTCGGGTCCTTAAGGTAATGCAGGGTTTATATCATCAACAGATACGTCATCTCAAAGCCGTGAACATGTCAAAGACTAGAGTTTAGGGTTTAGGAAACCTCAAAAAAGGGGACCTTAAACACAAACCATAAGACTGGACTCTCACAAACCCACCTCTTACAGTAAGCCAATAAGGTGAGGATATCCCACCCAAACTTAAACTTCATGCTTGGATGCTGTTTTGCTGTAAACAGCATTGGAGGGTTCAGGGTTTAGGGGTTTTGGGTTGCGGCGATCAAAACTTACTTGACAAGCATTCCAAGCGGCACTAGGTTGACCATTGGGATTGTATGGGGGCTATAGAATCTCTGAGCAACAAGCATTACTTGCTGGAGATTTGGATATCAGCTTGCACAGCACTGGCGACAGCAACGGCAACAGCACTCAAGGAAACCGAGAAGTTCCACAGGCTTCTGCGCTCCACAAGCTCTGATAATGCTGAGACAGGTACAGTGAGGGCACAGCCAGCGACCAGCTCAGGCTTACATGAATGATATGGAATTTTGATCCGCCTTACGAGACGAAGCCAGACGAGAAGAACAACGACGGTGGCTACTGAACGGCTTCCCATGTCCAATTCCTTCTACGCATTGAAGACAAGCATTGCTTCAAGGACCACCCTAAAAGTTCCGAACTTTCAATGAATGATTATTTGGTCAAATCAAAGCTCTGGGCTCTGGGCTCTGGATAGAGTAGGACGGAGCTTGGCAGTTGACGTCTGAGCATCGCACCACGTCCGCGAGGTGCTTGGCAGCTGTGTAAGCTAAAACCTGCTTCTGCCAGGGTTTTCGGGGTAGGGTCTAGGGTTCAGGGTTTAGGGTTTAGGGTTTAGGGTTTAGGGTTTAGGGTTTAGGGTTTAGGGTTTAGGGTTTAGGGTTTAGGGTTTTCGGGGTGACCTCGGGGTTCGGGGTTCTCACATGAACAGCTTCAGAACTCTACGACTCATACTACTACTACTCATACTACTACTACCTCTAGTCCTACTCGTTGTACTAGTACAACTGCCAATAATCATCAGAATACGCATATTCATGATAAACAAATAAACAAATACATAAATATATATGTATATATATATATATAATAACAACAATAATCGCAATAATAACAATAATAATCATCATCATGAAAATCATAATATAGATATATTTTAAGTATTTAGCGACGAGGACCAGGTGGCATCTGCTCCAAGTCTTCAGGAATTCGTGTATACGGTTGTAAGAGGTTTACCTTAACCTACCAAAACCCACTCTTTTGTAGGTTCTTATAATAAAGCCTAATATGGGATTTACAGGGACCCTACAAAAAGTAGGTTCTGGTAGGTTAAGGTAGGGTTTAGGGTTTAGAGGTTTGGGGTTTAGGGGATTGGGGATTTCGGGTTTAGGGGTTTGGGGGTTTCGGGTTAAGGGTTGTAAGAGGTTTAGGGTTTAGGGTTATAAGTTATAAGGTTTTGGGTTTATGGTTGACGGGTTTGGGGCTTTCGCGTTTAGGGTTGTAAGAGGTTTCGGGTTTAGGGTCATAAGGTTTTGGGTTTAGGGTTTAGGGCTTTGGGGGTTTCGGGTTTGGGGGTTTGGGGCTTCGAGTTTACGGTTATAAGGTTTTGGGTTTTAGAGGTTTGGGGTTTGGGGTTTAGGGGTTTGGGGCTCAGCGTTTAAAACCCTAAACCCCAAACGCAATTTAGGGTTTAGAGCTTTAGGGTTAGGGGTTTAAGGTTTAGGGTTGCAAGAGGTTAAAACATCCTGTAACTCATTACGGAGTATACCTTCTGACGGTTTAGGGTCTAGGGTGTACGGTGAGGGATCCTACTATAATTATGGCATATTCCTGAATAGTTGTGTATGGGTTTAGGGTTTAAGGTTCAGGGTTTAGGGTTTAGGGTTTAGGGTGGGGTGGGCATGTCTTTATATCACGCGCCAATCAGCGCGCGACCTGTCGAGCACACCCTGAACCCTAAAACCCTAAACCCTAAACCCTAAACCCCTAAACCCTAAACCCTAAACCCTAAACCCTAAACCCTAACCTTACTTGCTAAGTCCCATGATCCTTCAAGCAGCCTGGGTCATCTGTGGCTGGCTTGAGAAGGATCTGAGTTCGACAAAGACAGATGCGAGGTTAGCGTTTAGGGCTTTAAGTTTCACCCTAAACCCTAAACCCTGAACCCCTAAACCCAAAGCCCTAAACCCCAAACCCCGAACCCTAAGCCCTAAACCCTAAACCCTAAACCCCGAACCCCGAACCCTAAACCCTAAACCCCAAACCCTAAGCCCTAAGCCCCAAACCCAAAGCCCCAAACCCCGAACACTGAGCCCTAAACCCTAAACCCCAAGCCCTAAGCCCCCAACCCGAAACCCAAAGCCCGAAACCCTAGCCGTGTCTGAGATTCCTCAGCACAATGTCTGCCTAAACTAAAGGAAAGTACAGGTGGGGAGTTTAGGGTATACAGGGTTTAGGGTTTAGGGCTTTAGGGTTTTAGGGTTTTAGGGTTTAGTTTTTTTTTTGTCACCTCTTTTCCACCTGCCTGGTAAGTTAGGTCGAATGCCAATTTGGCTGAGGCTTTGGGCAGCTGCTCCAGTCCCCCGCGCAACATCACACACACACACACACACACCCAAACCCAGCAGAAGCTTATCCCGACAGGGCCCGGCAGCTGACCACCCATCGGAGCCGTGCTCAACAACAGTCATGCATGCACTAACTCGGCTCCCAGCAAACCCCCAAAGCACGAAATCCAGATTAGAGGCAGTACCCATCCCAACCGTACATCCAAACCCTACGAGAGCCTGAATCAAGACCGAATGAAGGATACGACCATCCTGGGCGCAGAACTCGAAGGTGGAGTTAGCAAGTGGCAAGAACAAAGATCAGTGTATAGGGTTTAGGGTTTAGGGTTTAGGAAACTACAGGTGGGGAGTTTAGGTATATAAGGCTTCTATAGGGCTCCTATAAGGTATATAGACCTTCTATAAGGCTCCTATAACGGTAACTACCCACCTGAAAATGTCTTACTTGACTAAACCTTGAATCCTAAAGCTCGGCAGCTATAAGAAACTGAAAGAGGCACATGGTGTCTTATACCTCGAACATCCCTCAACCAACCCTTATGGTACCCATAATATATGGTAGAAGCCCAAACGTTGGAAACCCAATAGCCTCAATCCTTAAGAGCAGTAAACATAGGGAGTCCCAGCACCGTTTGTCCTTAATCCGGTTTCCAACTTTTTGGGGTTTACTGTAGAACCCTTACAGGAAGCTCTAAACCCTAAACCCGAAAAAAGGCACATGGCGCCTGTGAGAAAGGGAGCTGGGCGAGCGAGATGCGGCGAAGATCTGCAGCAGATTTCCTCGCGGAGGACCTTTCCTCATGAGCGCTTCAGTGGTTTTGAGAGTTTAGAGTTGAGTTTAGGGTTTAGGGTTCAGGATTATAAAGTCCAAAAGGTTCAAAGTTTACAGTTTACCTTAGGGTTTAGGAGTTTAGTTTAGGGTTTCATTTAGGGCTTAGGGTTCAGGATCAAAAGGTCTAAAGTTCAGGGTCTGATGTAGGGGCCTTTCATAACTAGAATAGGGTCTTGGTCTCCTTGATGGTACAAAAACCCAAGGGAAAAGGGTTTAGGGTTTAGGGTTTAGGGTTTAGGGTTTAGGGTTTAGGGTTTAGGGTTTAGGGTTTAGGGTAATTCGCCTCGGCCCCGGCCGAAGCGGTCAGAGGTTCCTATTCGGATTTCCTCTATTCCCCACCTCTTAATCCCACCTTGCGAACCGTGGTCGCATATTTGGCGTCACTCTATACCGCCCCCAACATGTCATACATGAGAAAGACCAGATGGGTGATCTGCGGTAACTCCATTGGTAGAAGCGTGGCGGTGGCAGCCAATGCAGAGAGTGTGAGCTGGGCGCTGTGTGCGGCGGCTCATAGCAGATTGTCCCTTAAGGACGAAATAACCCTTAACAGTAGGGGCCTTATACCCGTATACTATGAATCCCTATATGGTATATGAACCTTAAACCCTTTTAGGGCTCCTTCCGTTCTTAAGGGTGACATCAAGTCAGCCGCCGGCTTCACCGTGTGGACCGTCTTGCTGGGCACCAGAACGTGGTCACCTCGTGCTGCTACCTTGGGGACGAAATGACCCTGATAAGTAGGGTCCCTATACCCTTATACTACTGTTGATGGACAAAATATATACCTAAACTATGGGATTTATGGTATATACTATATTTGGGTCCTGCAGGATTTTGTCCAGCAACAGTATGACTCCCTATATGGTATCTGAACCTGAAGCCCTTTTGAGGTTCAGTTCGTCCTTAAGGTATGTCCTTGGCGTCCCCCAGCGTCCGTGTGCCATCCGCCAAGTTTACCATCTCTTTTGTGAATGCCTGGCAGCCAATTTGGAGGGTGGTGTTTTACCTGAAGTTTACCTCTCTCAAACACACCCTGTGACCACATCCAGCGGCTTTGCCCACCCCATAAGGGTATCCTCGACATTCTCAGACTCCTCTTGATCGACAACCGCCCTCATCATACGAAGCCTCACATCATGAACCGCCTGGCGCCCTGTGTTGAGTGGAGCCCGTGGGACAGCTGTGGCCAATCGCTGCCAAGCATATGGGGTGATTCCGTGATGGGCCCCCTGCGCAGCAATAAGCCTGAACCCAGCGCAGACAGACGCAAACCCTTTAATGACAGGATACTCTAAGACCTCCCAAAATCCCCTAACTACAGAATACCTTAAGAACCCAAAACCTACTTTTTGTAGGGTCCCTATAAATCCCATATTAGGGTTTATAAGAAGAACCTACAAAAAAGTGGTTTGGGGTTCTTCACATATACCTTAAATCATACTAGGGATCCTCATTGCTGTAACTTGAGTCTACTACTTAACTGGAAGATGTTGGAAGGTCTGAGTTCTTTGCACGGCGACGTAAGGGTGGTAGATTCGTTGCGGTAATATAGGGGCCTGAATTATTAAACTAGAGTTTTGGGGTATATTTTACTATAGTACTAAATAAGGAACCCCCAAAATAATATTGCTAATATCTAAGCCCCTATTTGCAGGGCCGAGTCACGCGTTCGTGCAAAGGAAGTCGCGGAAACAGATGTGGCTCACTCCAGCGGCGGAACGTGATCCTGCGCTGGGATCAAACTCAGCATGAACCCTAAACCCCTAAAGCCCGCCATCCTCTAAAGTCTACACCCTAAACCCCTAAAGCCCCATCCTCTAAAGTCCACATCCTAAACCACTAACACCAACCTTGGGGACCCAATGACCCCTGCACCTCCTGCACCCTTATACTATGAAATTAGGCCCCTTTTTTGGTCCCCAATATAGTACGGCACCGTTATAAAACGGGCGCACCAACACCCCAAAACCGTAGACTCAGCAGTACTCTACTCTACTCCCCAAAGAAAGCTGACAACCTAGAGATCCCTCTGAAGGAAACCATGAAGCCACAACAGCAACAACAACAAGAACAGAAAACACACAGCAAATCTCCAAGAGAGTTCTGCCAAGGTGGCAACACCGTGAAATCCTTGGGCGACTGACTGACTCCGCTAAATCTCGGCACAGAGTCACTCGGAGCGGCAAGACTCGTTTACAACCTGAACCTGCCCAGAACCGGGCTAGCTTGCAAAAGCCATAAACTAAACCTAATAAACACCCCAAAACCTATTCTAAGTATTGGGGTCCCTACTATAGAATCCTATTGCAGATCCCTAATAGAGCCCTTTAAGGACCCCTTTCAAAGGAACCCCCAAAGCCCTAGTCTAACTACTAAGGCCCCTAAACCGTTAAACCTCCTCTATCCGCCTCTCATAAGACAACGCGAGAAACCATGATGCCCCATATCGCAACTATCAAGAAGGTCAGTGATTACTATAGGATTTGGGGGTATGTGCTAGTACAAGTAAATAGGAGCCCTAAGGAACACATCGGAAACTATTGATAAACATTCAGACTTGCAGTACCTATAGACCCTTTTGGATACCTGCACGGAGCCCCCTCAAGGACCCCCGATTTTGCGAACTCGTGAGGTCTTGTTCTTGCCTCCCCAACAAGCCAGGGAAATTAAATGGTTAAACTTTCAGATTACTACTAAATTATAAGTACCCAAAATGTTTAAAGGGTGGGTATTGGGGAACTAGATGTTCAGGAACTGTTTAGGATTTTTAGGGTTTACTGTAAATTGCCAGAATGGGGATCAAATGACCCTTGTAAGTAGAAGCCCTATACCCTTATGCTATGAACCCCTATATGGTGTATGAACCTTAAACTTTTTGGGGGTTCAAATCGCCCGTAAGCAATGGGGATCTATAGTAACAAAAAAAGCTTTCCTTATCGTCGTGTGACTTTCTGGGTTCCCCAGCAGCTCCCTTAATAATAAGGGTACCCCTTTTTTCCTACAACTGAGGGGACCCCCAAACCAAAAAACACATAAGCAAAAATATGGATAGGGATATCCCATATACACCCCCTTATAATGAAGCCCAATATGGTAGAGATATCCCTGTAAAATGCTTATGCTGATGTCCTTTTGTGGGTTCCTATAACAAAAACAGGGGAAGAGGGTACTACTAGAGAACCTAGCTTCAAGCAAACTCCTCAACAGAAGCCTTCAGTTAGAGTGAGGCCCCTGGATCCTCAACCCCCTGATAAGACCCCTGGGTTTAGGGTTTAGGGGTTAGGGTTCAAGAACCCTCCACACCCTAAACCCTAAACCCGAAACTCTAAACCCTAATCCTAACCCTAAACCCTAAACCCTAAGACTCTAAAAGTTACAACGAAGCCCGGGCCTCGAACTCGATGTTCACTGCACGCGGCGTAGAGCGCCTGAGTCACTGTGGGTCAGGATGTTCAGGGCCCAGGGTTTAGGGCTTAGGGTTTAGGGTTGAGGGTTTAGGGCTAGACCCTTCAAGGGACCAAAGGAGGGACCCTTAAAGGGACCCTTGGGGTTATATAGGGGCTTTATGGGACTAGATAAGTGGTATCTAAAGGTTATATAGGGTATTATTAGGATTAGGGGTTTCTTCTAGGGGTCCCTCCTATTGTCCCTTAAACCCTGAAGCCCTGAACCCTAAATCCTGAAGCCTTACAACACTTGTCCCGTAAACCCTCAACCCTACGCCGTGAACCCTCAAAGCCCTAAACCCTTACACCGCTAAACCCTCAAAGCCCTACCTTAAGAACCCAAAACCTACTTTTTGTAGGGTCCCTATAAATCCCATATTCGGGTTTATAATAAGAACCTACAAAAAACGTGGGGTTTTGGGTTCCTAAGGTAAAGCCCTAAGCCAAACACCCTCGCCCCGCGATCCCCAAACCCTAAACAGGGGTTTGGGGTTTAGGGCAAAAGCGCGATGAGGGTGTTTAGGGTTTAGGGTCGAGGGCTTAGGGTTTAGAGTTCAGGGTTTAGGGTTCAGGGTTTAGGGTTTACGGTTGACATGGCCCATGTCGGGCCTCATGGTCTTCACGGGCGAAAGTGATAATCATGGGGATGATCATGCCCTTGAGCATCCCCAATAATATCCCATCAAAATATATGACACTCCTACTGTGTTCAAGGTTGTACGAAGATAAGTACAAATATTATCACTGCCAACATTCCTACATGATTTTTGCGATTTGTTTAGGGGTTAGCGCTAGATGATCGGTCAGAAACTTCCGAACCTGTACAGCCCTGCCACCCCAAGCGCCAAATCCTCCCAACCCCACCCCTGGACCCTGGAGCCTTTTGCAACAGGCTTTTGCAGATCTCCGCCCGGCGTGACTTTGGCAAGTGTGCCCACACCCTGAGACCCTCAACCAAGCAGTTTGGATGCAAGCCTGAGTGGGTCTTGGCTTAGGCTTAGGTCTAAATTCTGGAGTATAAGGAAAATGCATATTTCGGGGCTCAAAGTTGTGCACGTTAAATGGTTCGCATCACGGTGCTTGTGTCCCGAGCCCTAAACCGTAACTGGAGTCCATGCTGCTGCTGTTGAAGATGGCCTCATCCAACGAGTGTAACGTCCCAAAGCCCCGATGTTAATCCCAAGCTGCCTTTGAAACCTAACCAAGAACGGCCATCACCAGAAGCTTTGGAAAATCCATGCCACGAGCCAGTGTGGCACTACAGCAAAACTGCCACCTATGAGGCATACAACTACTCAACCTATAGACCGACAGCCAACCTAAACCCCCTTTGGGTAGTTCTCTAAATTAGTAGGGTTTAGGGGTTATACCCGTAAACCCCTAAACCCCTAACCCCTAAACCCGAAACCCTAAGCCCGTAGGCTTGGAATCAACGTGCTCCACATGAAAGGCCGAGCTCGTGGCGCGAAGTCCAGGGAGAAGGACACCGGCTGTCCCCTCGCAGCACTTTGGGTTTAGGGTTTAGGGTTTCGGGGTTTAGGAGTTTAGGGGTTTAGGGTTCTAGGCCTAGGGTTTAGGGGTTAGCTGGACCCTACGGAACTTACCTTTTGAGGGTTCCTTAATATGATTTCCGTATGTAAACCCGAAAAAAGGTACGAGTAGGCCATTTGAGGTTCAGGTAGGGCTTAGGGTTACAGGCCCGGTATTTTGTTCTTCTTTAATGTGCAGTGGCCCTTTCTATTTAGAAATTTAGCTAAACGCTAAACCCACCCAACGGCTTAGGGTTTAGGGTTAGAGTTCAGAGGTGACGGCTTAGGGTACTGCTAATACTTCGGCCCGGGCCCGACAGGGGAGGCCAGGCAACGGAAGAGAGAGGCCGGGCGGCAAGGGGGAAGGGGGGGAACCCTAAACCCAAAACCCTAAACTGGCAGGGGGGGAGGGGTGTTGGGGTTGATAGAAATTGTATAATAAGTTCAAGTCGTGGGTTTGGGGCGAGTTTTGTTGTTTTGCTGCTGGCGCATTTTGTTTCGTAGAAGATCTATGGGGTTCAGGTCCAGGATTTTGACGGGGTTTTGAGCGAGTTTGTTGCTTTGCTCTTGGCGCAGTTTGCAATGCGAATCCACAATGTTGCCCTCGCATCCACAATTTTGATGCACATCCATCGTTTTGATGCATTTTGCCTTGGAAATCCATATGTTTGTGAAATTGATGATGCGTTTTTAAACTGCGGATCCACAATTTGGATGCTTTTTGCCTTTGAAACCCACATTTTGTGCATTTAGGTGCATGGCTTTGATGCCAGTGCCACGGTGTACGATTTGTTGCCGGCGTCTTGGGTTCGAGGTGGGGTTCCGGTGCTAAAATGTACGATTTGTTGTTGGTGTCTTAGGCTCGAAGTTTGGTCTCAGCGCTAAGATGTACGATTTGTCGTCGGTGTCTTGCGCCCGAAGTCGGGTGTTCACCGGAACTCCATATTTTTTGATTTTGTGTGCAGCAACTGGTGGTCTAAACAAATTTGAGATAATGGACCTTCTAGAGGTTAGAGAGTGCTTTGATCTGGAAATAGCAATGCACATAGGAAGGACAACATTGATTTGCTGGGCTATGGTGCGTTTCTTCGACATATCACAATAAATAATAAGGAGAACATACAATTTGTATTTATCATTTTGCCTGAGGATTTAGGTTTTAGGGGTTGAGGGGGGTGGTGGTGCTGGAAACATTTTTGTCTGATGCTCAAGCGATTTGCATCCTTTCGCATCAATTATAATTAGAAGTTGGTCTTACAGCGCTTTTGTTGGCTTTGCGGGGTTTACGGCGTGGAAGACAAGGGAATTCATATTTAAATCATTGTGCTGGGGTGCATTATCGCATACATGCATATGGGCAATAGCGCCGTCAGCAATAGCGGAATATCATGTCTGTGTATTCATTCCTTTTTATTGGGGCTTCGGCGCTCAAACCTCTGAACAGACGCCAATGTAGGGACCCTGGCCGTTTGAACCGGGTTTTGGTTTTACGCCATGACCAATGTTAAGAAGGCCCGTGAGTAGTACAAGTAAAGTTCGGCATTCTATAGCAAGCCACAAACGCTTAAACACCGAAGAAAGCACAAGAATCAGGGCCAAGGGTTGATGTTTTTGGCTTACTTCCAGCTTTCCTATGTATCTAATAACTTGCCAATAACTGCTTAACCTCTGGGGTGATATTGGATGTACTGTCTCAAACATGGTTCTGCAAGGATGGAGACTTTTTCCATTGGAGTTACAGGCTCGGTCAAGATCCCCAGAAGCTAAACCCTGAACCCGGAACCCTAAAGCCTAAACCGTGGCTCTTTCCTCTCTTCGGGTTTAAAAGAACCCCCCCAAAAAGGTAGCACAACGGGAGACCTGATAGGACTATACCCTAAACCCTAAACCCCAAGCCATATCCCTAAACCCAAAACCCTACACCCCAATTCAAAACCCTAAACCCTAAGACACATAGAATGTTACAGGGCTTCGGGCTCTACTTAGGCTTCGAGCGTGGGCGGGTTTAAGTTAGCGCTTAAGTACAGGGTCGTGAGAGCAAACGCGATTCTGGGATTTCAAGCGGCTCAAGGATTTCGGGTGTTCAATGGTTTAAGGTAGGTGTGGAGTGTAGAGTTTACGCGTATCTGGACCCTCGGCGAAACCCGAAAGACCAAGAACTCCCTCTAAACCCCTACCCAGCTTTCGGTAATCCCCATAATTGGAAAGAGGAACTGGGGAGAACCCAATCGTCTGAGCAACGAACGGATGCCAGCCATCGTGGGGCAGATGCCGCCGAGCGAAGAAGACCTCTGGCATGTGGGTGTGTAGGCACGTATGTATCCCGGTGAATCCCGGTGAGGAAACGACATGATGAAGTGGAGCTGTACGCGGTGGAACAAGTGTGTTGATCAGTTCCCTGAATTGCAGAGATGCACACTGACCATCTGTAGCCTGTTCCACCCTGATGATATCCCTAACCAAACCCTCATAAAAAAACCCTATATCGCCAAAAACCCGAATAACAAGCTATAAACCCGGCACAAAAACAACCCCAGAAAGGAATATAGCACTCCAACCCAATCCGTGAACCCTAACCCGAGACCCTATACCTATACCCTTGAACCCGACAGCCCTATAAAGCCTATAACAAAAACGCCAGAACGCCCCAAGAGATCTGAAACCCGTCAAACAACCAGCATCCCCCAAGTGCCCCGTGACCGAGCAATCGGAATCGACCAGAATCTTTCCAAACGCCGCATATGTCGAAGTCGGGCTCCTGAGCACACGCGCGGAGCCGGACAAGACCTGCAAGCCAAGCGTCTTGCAGTTGTGTAGAAAAATACGCGTCGCTCCGCAGCTCGTCGGCAACGTCCGTCATCCACGTGACCACAACACCCGCGACATCGGGCGAGGCATTCCAGTTGAAGCACGTCTGCTCCGTTCGTTTTGGGGGGATATCATAAACTTTGCTGCGCCAGTATGGGCCGAGCATCATTTTTCTGTCGGCACACCCCGCAAGTCAGAACCGGCAAAGATGGGACTTGCCGTGACTTGTCTCGCAGGACTTCCCAGCCATCGGCGTTTCGGGGGTCGCGAGGCGGCAGGGGTGGCGTCGCCTTCGTCAACAGAGAAGGGGCCTGCACCGATCTGTGCTGTCGAATGGACAGGCGCATTCAACTCAAGAATCACATTCTCTCTGAGACTGTTGGACAGCCAATGGTCAGTCTCTAAATCTGTCAAGTTGCGTGCACTTATAAAGTCGAAAGTTGCCACCACAGCTCGCGCGCAGAAAAACGAATACGCGCACACATTCGTGGCGGACTTGGCACCTTTGACCACTTTTGGCCGACCTTGTACGGTCTCCCGGTGTCGTTTCAGGAAACCGGCATCACCGACTCCATCAAGGATGACTCCAGAGTGGATCCGGCGGTGAAACTCCGCCAAATTCATCAGTTCCGAGTCTTCCACGGTGATTTTTAAAAAATCAGGCAGGCTCAGCCGCTCACCGAACCGGCGTAAGACATGTCCTGCAAGGACCGACTTTCCCAATGGGGTGCCCCTCACGATAGCCAAGATGGGCCGCCGAAAATTGGCCTGGCCATCATGAAGTTGGATAAAATCTTCCACCGGTTCAAGCGCATGCTGTTGCGCCGCAATCTCAGCGCGTAAAAACTCTTCTTGGCGTTCACATCTGTGTTCGTCGTCGTTCCCACGGAGCTTTTCAAACATACACGCACACAGACACACACACACACACACACACACGCACACACACACACGCACGCACGCACACACACACACACACACACGTTGCTATTCGGCCACAACTCTCCCAGGGAGTACTGGCTGAGGTCGTAGTTAAGCTTGCGAGCCCTCCCGCGCTGCAAGCGAGTGGTTGGCCGGAAAGCTGCCATGCCCTTGCTATGCGGCTCCCGGAACGCACTTGGATGCAACCCAATGATTGTTCTGAGCCCCCACTCGGAACCCCGCTTTCATTCCCTCGGCCTGGACACAGAATCCACGGAAAGTATAAGCGCGCTGCGCAGCATGTCCACGAGTACATGCAAATCAGCTTTAGCGGGGGTCTCCACGGGCGCTCACAGACTATGAGGAAATTGCGTCGGGTTCAACAGACATGACACAGGCAGGGCCCGCCACGTGTGATGCTTCCGAAGCGCTGAAAAATCTAGAGCGGAGACAGACCATCCGCATCAATGCGGCGACGGCAAAGGTGCTCGGGAAGCCTCTGCACACGGATTGGCCGGTGTCAGCTGTATCTTACGATTCTCTTCAACGGCAGCAGCCATGCCGGGCCTTGCTCAGCATCCAGGAGCTTCCTGCCGCAGCTGACTGCCGGGTCGTCATGTTTCGTGGGAGGGTGCACCTGCTACCCAAAACGGAGCGCAGTCCAGTAATTCGGCAGCCGCACAACGCCGACGCTTGCCTGCAAGCTATGCGACGCATGGAAGATGGTCCATCGACCCGAGAAGAAGGGGTTCTGGACCTGGTCAAACTCTGTTCGTGCCACCGTCGATCACGATGCTTCCGCCCGCGTTGCGGCCAACTGCGAATTCTTTCATCGCAAGAATCTCACCCGGTGCCCGGTACCACGCAAAGCTCGCGTGCGCGAGAACTAGTTCGAAGAGTAACCTTGCGGTTTGCAATTCGGCGTCGAGCCTCTGCCTTCGCCGGCCTGGGCATCTCCAGGGTGGTCCCGAAGGCCAGCGTGAACCACATCACGGTTTAGGGATTAGGGTTTAGGGTTTAGGGCTTAGGGTTTAGGGCTTAGGTTTTAGGGTTAGGGTTTAGGGTTTAGGGTTTAGGGTTTAGGGTTTAGGGTTTAGGGTTTAGGGTCGGACCCCGCCTTAACCAAAAAAACGAGGGATCCGTGAAAGCATCAAGAGACTCATCGCA
>CAJNDV010036500.1:1490-22395 GCA_905221635.1 Symbiodinium sp. CCMP2456
TTATCGGTTCGGCTTCTGGGGTGGGTTTTGGAGGGGGGGGGTAGCATATATATATATATATATATATATATATACGTGTGTGTGTGTGTATATGCAGAATGTACCTCTATTGTCTGTTTATCTACCAAAATGATTGCTTGGCTGTCTAAATCGGATTTACAAACTCCTTATTGCAAGGTTCACGTGCTCTCTTGGGGTTCCTACCTTAGAAAACTACCCATGTAACACGTACGCAAGTGTCAATCAGGAAATCATGGGCCTCTGAACTGTAGGTACAGCCGTTCTAGAGAACCCAGCAAGCAGGTGCCAGTTGAAGCTGCCCAAATGCTCTTCCAACAACTTCAACCTTTCAAGCTCCTCAAGACGAAGCTCTTCGCTACGTGGACTTAGCTCTTCGTCTGATGGATCATGGTTGTGCAGAAGCATATCGTCTGCGCTTTCAACCTCATCTGGTGTCAAATTCGTCGCATACACGCCTGGGCCCGACACTGCATCGCGTCCGTCCCGACCACTGCCGATCAGCCGGCCACTTTCCAAGATCCTTTCGAAACCCTTCTTGTCCGTATAATGGCGCAAGAAGATGTGTGATGAAACCCGGTCTTCCTCGTCGAAATCATGAAAACGAGCGACCCTGCAGGGCTCCCCCGATCGATATCGCTCTTCGGTTATTCGATACTGGCCCGGGGAGAAGACCCTCTGAGGGCGCCAAGAGCTCACTGCCAGAGCTGCGAAGGTCAAGGCCACCAGGGCCCGGGTCTTCGGCAAAGATCGCATTCCTCGTACTATCTTCGTAGTACCCCCTCCGCTACCTTGAGACCAAGACTTGGCAAGAGTTGACGAGGAAAGAAGATCGCGTTTGGAGTGGAGGCATCAACAGAGCAACTGCTGAATGCTGCAAAGCACTCACTCCGGACGAGTGTTGTTCTAATCACGGCCCTGATGCGGCTGTTCTCTTGCGTGGATTTGGGAATCCGGACCCTTGATTTAGAACAACCCTCAAATCCTAATCAGGGTCAATCGGGCCAGGAGGACCGTCTGGTTCTCCGCATCGTTGCCACATGTGCCCAGAGCTCAAACGCTCGGGGTATGGGCAAAATGCATCGTAGCACTGATTTAGATTTCTCCAAGGTGAAACGACTAGAGACTAGAGACCGGGAACTTGCATGCAGGACTTGCAAACCCCACTCCAACAACGCCAGGGAACTGAACCTCAGAAGCAACCATCCCAAGCCTGAAGCCTGGCATGCCAGCCCACATCAATATCAAAATCCCACAACGCTTGAGCACCGCAGCCTAATGCGTGTGAGCCGCCAATACACGACAGATCCAACACACAAGCTGGCCCCACGAGATTAATTCGACATGCCTTGCTTCGGCATGTCGTTGCCCGACATCCATACCTCGAGAAGCCCAATAAGTCAGAAGCTGAAATCTGATCCCGGTCCCGCATCACTACACCCGCCCTGCCTCTGTGAAAGCCTCGGGCACCAGGCAGAGGAGGAGGAGCCGGGCTCGAATGCTTCGAAGGAATGGAAGCTGTAAGCATGGCAGCCAGCATCACAACAGTGTGCGACTAAGTCTGGACTACAAAGACAGCTACTTCGGTCACCCAAAGCTTAAAGCTGACCCCGAAACCTTCAGGCCCTACAAGGCTATCCCAAAATGTCAACACGGACAGCATCAAACACAACCTTGAAACCCAAAAGCACTTCGGTGGTGCACACAGTTTAAGATCTTTAAGGCTCAGAGACCAAGCGATATCGGTGGACCGGAGAAATCTTCCCAAGTCCCTGGCGATGCCCGGCTGTGATGCGGGGCGCGGAGAAGGTCCGATTTGAGTCCGGCGCAGGGAACCGGCCTCGGGGGTCAAAACTCGCCCAGGTTTTCTGGGTTTGGGGCCGCGGGTTGGGCTCAGGGTGGCAGGGAGGATGTTGCGGTACCTGGGATAATCAAAAACATAGGAGGCATGTCTCATCGGCGTGTCTTCTTCACCTAGCCAGAAAAGCTATGACCTACGAAAGCCTGGAAACCGCCCGGCACCGTAGGCTCCAACTCTGAGACGTGAATCTCTTAAACCTTAGACTCTGAAAACCCACTCGCACTGACTCTGATGCGTCCTAAACTCGAAAGACTCGAAAGCCCAAAACAAACATCCTCGCCGCGTAACATCTCCTCATTGAGCTACATCTTTCTTTCTTGCCTTCCTTCTTTCTTTCGCCAGGGCTATGGTGAGCTCCCTCTCTCTCTCGCTCTCTCTGGCTCTCTCCCTCTGCAAAATGCTGTGGGCCGGGCGTCGCCCAGAACGAGGCCCCGATTGTGCCTCATGCGCAATGGGCGGTACGTCGTGTAAGCCTGCATAAGCCCAAACGCCGAAACCACGACCTTTCCGAAGAAACACTCAAACACCAAACCTCAGCCCCAGTTTGCTGTAAACCCGAAGTCGTCACAAAACCACCTAAGCCTAAACCCATAAACCCTAAGCCCTAAACCCTAAACCCCTAAAACCTTAGACCCCAAACCCTAACTAAACCCCTACACCCTAAACCTGTCTTGGCTCCCCGGCGTCTTTGACCCCTCCGCTTGCGGCTCAGGGCCCTGGGACAAGGTTTCCGCATTTGAGGCTCGGCCAGGAAGCTTTAAGGCTTAATATACGGGCCTTAATAATTAGAATAGGGTCTTGGGGTATTATTCCACAACTATAATAAGGAACCCCCAAAATAGTATAATTCGGCAATTATTTAGTCTTCTACATTAGGCATTGGGGCCCTGCGCCCATGCCCAAACCCCAAAGTCCTCTTTAGCCCACACCCTTCGTGGCCTAAATCCCCCCATTCCTGCGGAAGCCCGGAGCACAAATAATTCCTAGTAGGTTTAGGGTTTAGGGGTAGGTCGTTTCGCACTGAGCCGCCGGCCACTGGACCAAGTTTCCGCGACCTGAGACATGAGGTAGAAACCCTCACATCATTCGTAAACTCTCTCTCCTCGAATACGATTTCCTCCACAGAAATTCCTTCATCTTGCAGAGCAGTGGCCCTCTGGACGATCGACTCTGGAGGTCAGGGGTTTAGGGATGAGGATTTGGGTTTAGGGTTTAGGGTTGAGGGTGAATCCCCTGATCCCTTCCTCCGAGAACTGAAGATCCATCCACCCCCCCACAAAAACCACCACATCAAGACAAGCTGTCTGGAAGCCAGCCGCAGGAAGCCCGTCCGACATCTTCGAAGAAACCTCCGGGAGCGACCCATCAAGCCTCCGCCTCTACCCCGAACGCCCCAGGCCCGGACTCCAATAGGAAAGGCTGAGCGCACTCACGAGTAGCTTAATTGGACTCGTTCACCTGAACCCTCAAAATCAAAGCCAAGACGGACCCATCCCACTGTCGAAGGTTCTGAGGCATAATCTAAGCCCCGTATAAGCCCGTAGGTACTAGTTCTCCTGATCCTTCGAAGGAAAGAAGAAACGGTCACCTCCCCCTGCCAGAGCCACTGAGGCATCAACTTGCTGGGAGGGCCCTCAGGACCAATGCCGGGTGCGCTCGGCCCAATCATGGTGCCAGGACTACACGAAACGTGTCCGTCGGTGTCGGTTTCGGTCTGTAGTGGGGCTGGGCTTATGGTGTGAATATTGAGAGTTCTGGGTACAAAGGGTTGGGATGTTGAGATTGAAGGGTGCTTTATCCTTTGTGGCTCAAGGCTTAAGAGCTTGCAATTCAAGGTGTAATGCTTCGTATTTGGGGTTTAAGCTTTAGGCTTGGTCGGATCTAGAATGCCGAGCTTCAATCTTTGGCCTGATCCGAACTCTGGGTTTAGGGTTCAGGGTTAGGTTTATGATTCGGCTTTAAGGTGTGGGGGACGTTGGGACCAAGTTTTAAGGTTTAGGGGATTGCTGGCTGGGCCGCTCGGCTGCGAGGGAGGTTCTTGAGCCCATGATCTTCACTCGACGTAGGCAGAGTCTTCTTGAAAGTTCGTTTGCACATCCTGAGCGATACTGAGTGAACATGCATCACTGCCGCTTGACAGTCCTCGGGCATTGAAGTTAAGGGCTTCAAGGGCTTCAGCTGTCGTTTTGGTTTTAGTATTAGCGTTGAGAGTCTAGGGCTTGAAGACTTTGGCTGATTCGGTGCTTGGTCTGAAGCTTCACCGTGGAGTTATGTACAAGTTACAAGCGAACACCCGCCACCATTAGCCTCAGCGGCATGAAGCAGAATGGCTAGATATTGACTGGAACACTACCCCTTTCAAGCCATCAACCCGAGTTCTATCTTTGTAACTTGGCTCAAGACAAGACACACTTCTACTTGACAACTGCACACCTTCCAGGCCGGAAAACAACAGGAGCGGTCTTTTGACACCGCGCCCACTTGTTGGGGCCGGGGTTTCCGGCGGCTGAGTCATGTCAGGTCTCCTTCACACAGGCTGAGTTCAGAGGTATAGAGGTTTGGCTCAAGCGATTGGTGCGTCATGGCTGAAACTCAGCCGCCCCTAACAAACTTGCAACCCTCCTAGAGGCACCCAGTGTAACTCTCCAGCTTGATCCTCACAGCTTGGAGGTTTCTGAAGATGAACTCCCGAGAAACGGCAAGCCCAAAACGCAAGACCCCAAAACCCTCAAATCCCCAGCCGTAATCTCGTAATCCCCAGACTCTGGACCAACCCAACTCTTTATGAAATCCCAAAAAACCCTACAAGACCTTGCAATACCCCAAAACATCTCAAGGTCGTGGCAGAGTTCTGCCGCTCCTTCAGGCGATCGGAGATTACGACGCCAGCGAAGTCTTGCAACCGACCATCCTGGCTAGGTTTGCGTTCTGCTGAGAAAGAAAAAAGAGTGTGCTGAAAGGGGCGGTGTGCGTTTTAGTGCTTTAGACATTTGGCGCTTCAGGGGTTTTAGGTTTTGGGTGTGCTCACTTGGGGGTTTGGGAAAAGTTTCAAGAGGGTCCACGGCTTCGGGCCAGGTTTGCGGTCAAAGCTTGGAGTCCAAGCTTTCCGGCTCAACATGGACCTCTCGAGTCCCCGCTCATGTCTCAGAAAACAAGGCCCGCTCCCCCAAACAAACCCTTGGTAGGCTGTAAAACCTACTTCGCATTGATTGGCTGTAAAACCCACTTTGGCATGAGTGGGGCCAGTTCTCGTAGACCTCCACGGACTACGGATGGCAGAGGCTTCAGCTCCAAATCTCTGCCCTGCCTCATGCATCGATACCCTACAAATGCCACCAATCCCTGAATAAAGCAGACCCCGCCATGCACGTTCGTCGGGTGTACTTTTTGTTCCCCAATCTGGCCAGGGAGGTTAGCGAGACTAGAAGCAAAACCTCGATGACCTGACGAGCCACGAACTGCAAAGATGAAGAACGACTGAAATTATCCATCCACTCCAAACAACGTAACTCGCACTTACCAACGGAAGAGACAGTCTAGGCAGATCAAAACTGCTCCTAGACTGCCCGCTGCAAGGCCCACCCAAGAAAGGATTGGGGCCGCCCAGCCCGGAAGCCCAAACATAGACTAGGGTTTAGGGTTTAGGGTTTAGGGTTTAGGGGTTTAGGGGTTTAGGGTTTAGGGTTTAGGGTTTAGGGTTTAGGGTTTAGGGAAACTCTTAAATCCTGGCAACCCGATCCCCGGGCCCCTTCAACCTGGAGCCCCCCTCCCGTTGAGGCCTCAACCGCCTGGTACTGTTCCTTTAGGATCCCGAGCTTCCTCGAGTGCTTGTTGTTTTAGAAGGGTGTTCGGCGTACGGGTTTAGGGTTTAGGGCACAGGGCTTTCTGGGTTTGAGGTCTAGTGTGACGGGTTTCGGGCTTCCTGCAAAGCATCCCCACGTTGACCTGAAATTCTTGATGGCTTCGCTCTTGCACCGGGTCTTCAAGAATCCGCATGGCTGACGATCCTCATGAAGGATCCCGACTCCAGCCTGGGTTTCCATCTATGACCCCTTATGAAGAACTTGTCGCATGCGAGATTTGAAGAAGAACCTGTGACTCTGGAATTACGATCCTTTAAAGGTCCCTCCTGAAAGTAACCTTCTTACTCCTGCTTAAGGCCTACCGAACAGTTCTCTTGAGTTATCCGATGATCAACTCTCTGGAGCGTTCAGCCGAGGGGCTTGTCGATCTCCACCACATGCGCCTGCAAAATCAAAGCTCATAGGTTCGAGCTTCCACCCTGAACCTCAAGGCAAGAGTTTCCGACATTTGGGGCCCGGGGCTTTAGGGCTTTAAAGCTTTAAGGCTTTCGGACTTAACGGATCTCAGCATTGGGAGATCTATGGCTTCGGCCTTCAGAGTCCGGGGTTCTAGGCTTTCGGCCTAGACTTCAGGATTCCTTCAACGTATCGGTACCAACACCTAGCAACTCAAAGAGGACCAGAATCTAGAAGAAACCCCCCATGTGCTTGGGGATTTTCGAAGCAGGGGCTGCGGATAAGGCCTTCAGGGTCCACGGCCTAAGGCCTAGGGGACATTTAGGATCCCCGAAACCGACAGTTGGATGTTGCACGTAAGTTCGTTGTGTTGGGAGGAGAGGTGACTCCTTTCTGAAAGGGAGTACGTGAAGGGATTGTCCACGGCAGAACGGCTCTTTTCAGCGCTTGTCGCCGTAGACGTGGCGGTCTTCCATGCACAACGAAACCCAAAGGTGATACCAAATGAATAAACCGTGAGAGTACGAGTGGAAAGAGTGCCTTCTGAGCGGTCATTGTACGACAAGACCAACCATTGAGCTCGGCCTACTCCCTAGCTCTTGAACTGAGGGCCCTGGCCTAAACAAATTACTGAATCGAATCTTGAAAGCTTCCATCAGCCCGACGTCCTAAACTCCTAAACCCTGCACCCTAAACCCTCGAAGCAGCCACCCTAAACTTTCAAACCCAGATTTTCAACCCTTAAATCGTGAGGACTTGGTGGGGTTCGTGGGTTTCGCGGAGATTGTAGCCATGACTAGCGCGGGGCATCTGGGAGTTGGGCATATTTTGCTGCAGGGGCTCCAGTGCTCAAGACATTTGAAGGGAGTAGGGCCATCAGACATTTGGCTTCAACGGTTTGAGTTGAGGATATGGGGTCTGATGGTTTCGGCTTCCGAGTTTGGGGCGGGCTTGGGGTTTGGGCTCGGTTTACGGCTTAGGATGGGAGGGTCTAGTTTGGCTTAGCCCAGCCGGTAGAGAGCCCAGAATGCGTAGACGCTACGCCAGAAAACCCCTTCCCTGAACTCATCAACCGTAAACTCCCACACTTCGAATCTGCCACCCGGTATCACCTTCGGATCAGAATTCAAGCTCTTTGGCCTTTGTGCACAACGTCGGCACCCGTCTCCTCCAGAAACCCGGAGCAGGTTGGTTCTCGGTCTATTACTGTACTATACCATACTATACTATGTTATCCTAGCAAGAGAGAAGAAAATTCCAGTTGCTTCTGCCGGAGTCCGGACTGAGCCTGAAGCTAAAGACTCAAACCACACGGTGAACCCCGATAGTCGCATCCAGAATCAAGCCTCTTCACTCCTGCTTAGTGGATGCCCTGCACTCCGGGAACCCCACCACATATCCACCAGAGAGTGACCTAGCCCAGAGACCAAAGTCCGACGGACCTTGGCTCGAAACTCAGCACTAGCGCTCTTTCCTCAGAGTGTAGGTCAGCATCGACTTCGATGGGTCGTGGGCTTCTTTGCTGTGGCAGGCGGTGCTCAACACCACGTAGCCTCTGAGGGAGGCGGAAGATTACTTCACGCAGATCTGTAGGTAATTTCGGCTTAAAGGCCTTTGTATTATATACTGCATACAAAAACTTTTCCACTATATACAGTATACTATATACTATATACTTCATATACGTAATCTATTTCATATACCATGTATGGTCACTAGTACGACGGGTTTCGGGCTTCGCCTCCCTCGAAACATTCTCTGGAGCCTTGACTACCACTAGGCCATGCACGTCTGAAGCCCTGGACCTCCTAAAACCCTAAATCCCTATTCAGGGGTTGTTACGCTTCAGGGTTTAGGGTCTAGGGTTTAGGGTTTAGGGTTTAGGGTTCAGGGTTTAGGGTTTAGGCTTCAGGGTTTTTAGGTGTAGCCTAACAGCCTTAGACCCTGTACAAATTCCCAAACCCGAAAACTCTAGAAGCCTGGAATCCGCAAAAGCCTAAGACCCTATAACTCCTCCTAAAACCTTAAACCCTAAATCCTAAACCCTATGACCCCATATCTTCAGCTGGAAGCCAGCCTGCTGCCTCGAGCTCGTTCCTGGGCACCGGGTCGTGGATTTCAGCTTCTTGGGCTGAAGGGAGCAAGGATTCAGGGTTTAGGGTTTAGGGCTTAGGGTTCTGGGTTTAGGGTTTGGGGTTTAGGGTAGGCCTATGCTTTTAAGGGCTTGTTTTGGTTTGCATTCTTTGAAGTTTAAGCATTTTAACCGTTTAGGGTTCAGATTTTGCGGCCTAGGAAGTAGGAACTGAAGTTTAGGGTGCTGTGTTCCGGGTTTGGGGTTCAGGGCCCTGGGGTAAAAGGTTTGAGGTGTAGAGTCTGCTTCTACTTCTAGCAACCGTTTACGGCGATTACTTGCGGTTCAGAGTCGCAGGGTTTGGCTTGACCTCTCCTGAACAAGCTCTTTCTAAGACAGTCGCATGCATGCACTGAATCCCCCAAACTCCACAAGAGCTCCAAGTCCGAGCATCAGCACGTCCGCGGCATCCTGGTTCGTGCCAGCCAGGCGGACCTGTGTCGGAGTGCTGGTCACCAGTTCTGCATAACAATGGGGCCTTATTGATTAGAATAGGGTTTCGAGGCCCCTTATACTATGATTATAATAAGGAACCCCCAAAATGGTATAGGTAATTATTAAGGCCCCTGCATTAAGTCCTGCGCCCTTGAACCCCTCCGTCTGAACTTCTCCAAACATTGGCATTCCGAGGACCTACCTAAGTCTGAGGGCCCAGATACCAGGAGCCTTGGATACAGAACAGGAAATCCAAACACCTCCACGAAAAGATCGCTAGACAAACCCGTAAGCCGAAGAAGTACCAGCAACCAAACGCCAAGAACATGAATCAGAATCATTACACAGCACAAAAGCCCTGTAGAGTAGACCCTAAGCCAAGAGACCCCCCTGCACTCTTAAGTCATGAAATCCTAGACCCTGAACCCTCATCTAGGGTTCAGGGTTTAGGATTCAAGGGTTTAGGGCTGAGGAGCCAGGTAAAGCCGGGAAAGGAGTACAAGAGCATCCCGAAGCCAGAATCCAGCCTCACAGGTTGGCGGAGAGAGGCTGTAAGCCAGCCAACTTTCCGAATACTCCTCTGGGGCGCCCGGGGTTCAGGGTTCAGGGTTCAGGGTTTGGGAGGGCTTTTGGTGATGAGTTCAGGGTTTAGTGGATGGAAGAGTTAGGATCCCTAAATAAATCGGAACATCTCTGTAACACCTACAACCTAAAGCGATATAGGATTCAGAGTTGAGGATAGAGGACCAAGGGTTTCGGACCCCAGATCCACCGTCAACCGAACCCCTAAAGCCCTTGGGCACGAACCCCTGGACCCCATCGAACTCAAAACCCTGGGCCATGCACATGAAAAGCCCGGCAAGCTGCCCCAGGTCCTTTGACATGCCAAACTTGGCAGTGAAGATGGCGTACGGCATGGCGATAGGGATGGTGACAGGAAGCCCAAGAAACGTAATACGATGGCCCGTGATTCAGTGGGTTTGGGGCGGTGCCACATAACTTCTTTTAAAGAAGAGCTCCAATAAATCAGACCCACAGCCCTGAGCACATCGGAGCTCCTAGAATAGGTCCTACATGCAACCTCAGGGAGCTTTGTGAGAGCACCGTGCCAGCCGAAATGGCAAAGACATCGCTGCAGGTCGCATCGCCCTCAGACCACTAGCCTAGAAACTCACAAGCACCTGCACCAACTGGAGTTTACTCGACAAGAGGGTGAGGATCGGAGCCAGAAACGGCGTATGGCTGAGGATTTCATGGTCAAAGCTGGAGGAATGAAGATGTACTTAGAGGGCGTTATCACGGAACGACCCGAGCTTCGGAGCTGAAGAGCCATGGCCGAGGAAGCTTGAAGCCCTGCAAACACTGAAACACGGTTCAGGGTTTAAGGTCCAGGGTTTAGGGTTTTGGGTTTTGGGTTCTCCGGAGTCCCTAACTGCTTCCTTGACCCCTTAGCCCAAGCCCCAAACTGCAAGCCCAGTCCTTCTAAGTCCTAAACCCTAAAGATACCCGAAGCCCTAAACCTAAACTCCGAACCCCAGAGCACACCAATACAGCGCGCCTCGTGGTCTTCCGCCTGGATTTGAGCAGATGGCAAAATTGCACGAACATCCAGGGAAGGGACCGACATGAGGTTCCACCTACTTCAATAAAGAAAGACGAAGGCTCACTACGGAATGCACTTCTTTCGGTTCTGAGCACTACTTCTTCCGGGGATACCCTCACCTCAACACCGCACGCCAAAAGAAGGTAGCATCTGTAGGGAATCTACGATCTACCCGCTTACGACTTCAGGTTACAGAAATGGTCGACTTCGTGGCAAATCAAGAATCCCAGCCAGCACCAGAAGCCCACTTCTTCGGACTGGCGATAAAAAAGCTCAGTGACTGAAAAAAGCATGCAGCTGATGCCCTTGTGCTGTACACTTCAAGCCATGCCCTCAAAGACCTAACTAAAGTCTTTCGCCCCCTGTCTTCGACCATAATCCGTGTGGGAGGACCGTTGAAGCCCCCTCCAACACAAAAACTTGCCGAACTGCAGAACTGTTACATAAAATCCTCAAAACAGCCAGTCCATGGAACTGGTAGAAACCCTTCTTAACCCTCGGGAATAAGACATTACTAGACTAACTAACCTTTATTTTTACGTAAAAACCCTTCTGAACCCGAATGTACAACCAGCTCATTCTGAAACCCATAACCCGTACACCGCTTGCAAAGAACAAAACAACCCTAAACCCTTAAACCCGATGAGAAACCAAGATCTCGCCTCCTTCCAATCGCCTCGCGACTGGGCCCAACCATGGTGGTAAATGGCGTCCTTCCTCGAAGAGGCGTTCGGCTTAGGGTTCCATGGCAGCCCATGAAGGGGTAGAAGGGTTCTAGAACAGCCCCAAACCAAAAAGCTCTGCTTTTCGAATTAGCAGATTTACGCAAAGAAGTGAAGACAAACAATCATGATAAGATGTACAATAAACAGTAAATGACAACAGTAACAACAACAATGTTAGTAACATCAATCTAAAGAAAATATGACCACAGCTATCAGAATGACAGTGACGAAAACTACAAGGGTAATGGTCAGAATCCTCGAAATGTAAACAACAATAATAGTAACGGGCAATGGTCCTGGTAAGAGTAACAGTACCAGTCATGCTAGTGGTAGTGATAATGACAACAACAGCAACAACAGCAAAATAAGTTGGTGAGAACTATAGTAACACTAATTCTATGAACAATAACGGAAAAGACCAGCAATGACAACACGAACACTGATAGGACAGGGAAGAAGAAGGATAATCATGAGAACAAACCCAGTAGTCATAACAACAAGAAAACAAATCACATCGATAGCAACATCCGTGATTGTAATAGTAACATATGAAGAAACAAATATAACTACAATAATACTAATCATCAAAATAGTCGTGGCAAAATAATACGGAGAAGAACAAGAATGAAAATGATAGCAGATATGAAAGATTCTATACCGTACTACGTAGTTACAATAAGCATAATACTCAACATGAGAATAACACTAACACTGATTATAACATGAATAAGAACCACATAATTACAATCGCTGTTTTGTCTTGGAGCCCTTGTTCTCATTCTGAAGTTCCCCAAAACCTTCACAGCATCACCCAAAAAAGAGAAGCAATTCCGGACCTCAACCCGAATCGTCCAACAGCACCCTGCATCTAGAACTTGAAGCAGGAACATGTGGAATGCGCGCAGAAGCTAATATGTTTGGGTTTCTGGTGAGCCGTACTGGGAATTCGCTTAGCGTATGGTGTCTAGTTGGGCTTCCCGGGGGATGCCGGCAATTACAACCCGAATTCACATCCCGAAGACTTCGGCACTCTTACAATACCCCAAACACCTGCCTCACAGACCGCAGATTCTCCTTGGACGTCCACAGAGGCGCTCCGGTGGGGTTCAAGGCTTGTGGGATTAGGACGGGTCCAAAGATTTGGGGCTCAGGTTCACAGCTGAGGGTTTAGGGTTTAGGGTTGAGGGTTTTTTTTTGAGGGTTGAGGGTTTAGGGTTTAGGGTTTCAGAGCTTTCGTTGGGTTTGGAGCTGAATTTCTCACTGCCTTTCGAAGGACCTCCGGTCAGGTTGGGGAGTCTGAGGGTCGCCAACAGTCCCATGGCTCTTCAAGAAGACGGGCTTCACCTAGAGCTAGATAGTGCTTCTGTTCAAGCACAGCCTTAAGTCATGTCCATTCATTTAAGGGCTGCTGAAGATGCCTTCTTTAAGCCCCTTTACTTTCCCAGACCCTCCGGGCCGACTGAATTCTGAAGGGGTGCAACTTCTGGACCCGGGGCCATTGACTCCGATAGCCCTGAATGGAGCCCCTAAGGCAGACAGCCTCAGACCCGTGTCAGGGTCCAAAGCTGGTGCCGGAGTCTGGACACCAGTTTTCAGAATAGAAGACACAGGAGCCCCTGTAGCCATGTGGGAAAAAAAAACCTGAACCGAACAAAAGCCCGACACAGGCTGTAGAATCACGGTAGAGGATTCGCTCCAGTATATGTAGCACGAAGTTTAAGGTTGAAGGACTTGGATTTTCAGACATTGCCAAGTTGCGTACTCTTTGTTGATGGCGTCCAGCCTTGACTGTTTCTGCTGCCACTGCCGCACCGCGCGATAGAGCCTCGTCTCGGCTGTCATGTTCCCGAAGGATAGGATTTAAGGATCCATTGACTCAAAATCCTGAACAACTCCTGGGACAGGCTTACATCAAGCAAAAGGCTACAGAAACTCTCCCTGAAGCCTTCAACTCCCAGCGAGAAGATCCTCAGTGCATCTGGCGTCTCTGCAGGTTCGGCCTTCAAAAAAACTGAGCTCATCAGATTTAGGGTGTTCAGGGTCATAGGGTTTTGGGGTATATTATACTACTGGTATAATGATATTGAGGAACCCCACAAAAGGGCTCTAGATCTTCGGATCCGAATGTCGATTTCCCAAGGCCTGAATGCATCATAGCGGCTTTTTGCCGTAGATGCCACCGGAAAGCAGCAGCAGGACAAGCATCACGGCAGCAATCCATGAAAACTCCATGGTGCTGAAAGGCAAACAAGACCAGACAGGAATCTTTGCGGGAAGCTCCAACCCCGGGACTCTGTACAGCTGTTGTGACTGATCTGGAGTCGGCCAACAATGGGTAAACTGGGTGCTGAGGGTCTAGTTCTTCAGGTTGGGCGCAAACCTTCCATAGTCACATGCGAAATCAGCTTGCTCTGTTTGCCAGCACTGAATAGAACAGAGTGCGATATGTCTCTGTGCTTGGTACCTAAACGGCTGCTTTACTACACCACACCCGCTGTCGAACCTGGGTGCCTGCACTCATCGCTTGTACCCGGAACTCTGAGCTTTGCATGTTCAAATGCTGCTACCGCCTTGCTTTCTTGGACCAAAGCAACATCTGCAACTCTGACAAGGTGAGTCCCGACATCTCGATGGCCTAAGGTAGATCGCGGTCGTGGTTTTCAACACCCACGTGTTTGCAAAAAAACAGCTTGTGGGACAAAGTGGCTTCAAAAAGGTTGCAAGTAATCTTCCCAATCGCCATGCTCCAAGGAAATAAATCGCACGTTTGGTGGCCCTTCTGGTTTTTGTTTGCGCGTGTGCTGCTTACGGAGTCATCCGACTGTCACTCAACATTGATTTGCACCAAATCCCAAAGAACCACCGGTGCAGAAAAATGCATGAGGCTGAAAGAGTGAGAGTTGCTGTGAAGTTTGCCTCCGAAATGTCGTTTCTTCCTGAGTGGGCTTGGTGCTTCTTGCATTGAAACCGGAAATGCGCTTCTTCCAAACCCTGCTTTGCAAAGACAAGAATCGAACTTTTCCTGGCCTGGGATCAACGGCATAAGCAGCGGTTTTCGCACAAGCAAGCGTCCAATGGCAGTCAGTAGCCATCTCCACGGAAGAGAAGGACAGGTGTGGAGACATCCTTCATGTTGACAGCGGGGCAGCGGCCTGGGGACAAGCCGTGCAAGCAGGCAGCAGGCCCTCGGGGCATCCGGTCTAAAGTCCTGTAGCAGGTGGTCCTCTGGACCTGAATTGCCTCATTGGTCGACGCCTCGACTCAGAGGTGGAGAACAAGGCTCTGCTGCTGACTCGGCACGCCGTCGGAGTCCCGAGTACAAAGGAACCTGGCCCCAAGCAGCTGGAGATCCTCAAGACCTGCGCTCGCTAGGCTACGGCCTTGTGGCCTGGGTGCACCACGTGCGAAACCTTAGGGTTTAGGGTTTAGGGTGTCTCAGATTTGACAAGGTGGAATGCGCACTCCTCAGCCTTGCTTGCCGAGGTTTCCACGAGGCCGTATCACGGCAAACTGCAAGCAAACTTGAACTGCACTAGACATCAGGTGATCCAACCGAACATGTCTCTGCTCGCAAGGAGAAACTGGCACCCACACCATCAAACGGCCCCAACGAGCTCATCACCAGCAAAGCTCAGCGCGCAAGCAAGCGGCCAATTGCAGCTAGGTTCCACCTGCACTGAGGACACATTCGGGGACGCCCTCCATCAACGGCACATAGACCTTTGGGAAGCCTCGATTCAGAGATGGTCCGATGCTGCAGGAAAAATCTATAGTTTAGTGCTTGCCATGGTTTGTCAACCACCTGCAGGAGGCGCGGTCCAGAGTGCTCAACAAATTCAAACCGTGCTTAGGATACTTCCTTCCTACGCTGCCAGTTAGTTTCGCGTGGGCTCAAACACCACACTTGCCCCCTGAAGGAGAAAAAAAGAAAAAGGTTGGCCGCTTTCTCAAGTTTCGAGACTTCGGCAAGCGCAGCTTATGATTTATGACGACATGCGCTGCTTCAATTGCGAACTCGGGTTTTCGCACGTGCCTGGCAGCCGGATTTGCTGGCTTGGAAAAACGTGGCTGGTTCGGTTGCAGTTGCCCTGTGAGTCGTGGGTCCTTGGACATTCCAAATGTTACACAGCACGTAGTGTTCCGGGGGGCCCTGAACGGACAGCCGCCCGGGTGAGCAGATGATGTTCGTCACGACTTGTCTTGTCCAACCCCGAGCCTGCGGCAGGCGCGCTGGGGTCTGCGGCAAACTTCTGGAACACGTCATGTGCGGTGTCTTCACAAAGAGTTGCGTGTGGATGATTTGTAGGACCTCAGGCACATCCCTGCCGGAAGTTGCAAACACATGCATCGGAAGTTGCGACTTCTCAGGAAGCTGTCCACTTCGTTCCTGCGACAGGACGATGCGGGATTGCAGTGCAGAGATCCACATAGTGCCCGCAGCGGAAGGTGGTTGGGCACAAGCAGACACAGACCCCTCTGTCAGGTGACTGTCAGATGCTTGCTCGCACGAAACCGAACTGTCGGTGTGCCGATCGGCAGCCGGCCAGCAGTCATGTCAGGGCATCAAGGCAAATAAATGAGAACCATTTCGACTTGGAAGTGATCCAAAATGCTCCAAATCATCTGTGGACAAGATGGGCTCAGTAAGCATGTTCCGAGAAGCACAGCCTCCGCACACCTTCGGAGGTGACGTGAGTTTCTGCGTTTCCATGTCTCGAGGTCACCGGACAGTCTAGGCACAAGCGTCTCCCGGGTCTATGCCTCTTCTTTTGTTGGGTGTCGCCGGCTGTTGGGGCTACACCACTTGCGAGAAAAATGTAGTCTGGACCTGGCATTCTCGATATGGCAGTGGACCCTGCAGGACTCGCCGAAATTCACAAGTTTCCAAACCGCAGTATCACTGCTATCTGAAGAAGCGGGTGCTCAAGTAGGCGGCCAATGGCAGCTAGCTGCCGTCTCCCCGACCCCTCCGCATTGCCACCGAAGGCTGGGCAGCCGTCACGGCAACAGGCGGCATCACGACACGCCCCGGAAGGCTACAGGAAACCCAAAGGCGGCTGCTTGCGCAAAGTGAGGCACTGCCACACCAGAGCAATGCACTGAAGATGCCGAGGTCTCCACACGGAGCATCGCTTTACCCGCATTGCGAACTTAGGTGCTCTCCGTGAAATGCTAGGTCCTCCTGGCTTCGGTCGGTTGCCCGACGGCATGTCGAAAAATGTCTCGTCAAAAGGCCGGCTTCCGATCCCGAGCTAGCCACGAGCCCATCTCAGATCGAGTGCTTCATCACCCTGTCAAAAAGCCGGAAGCCCTTGCTTGCTCTCTCATCCGTGGCTAAAGGGCTGCGTGCGCGCTGCGCCTGCACCCCGTAGGACCTTGAGTGCAAGACTCGCGCAGAATGGCGCTCGTTCAAAGACCTTGCGCATCAGGCAAGCGTCCGCAGCACAAAAAGTGTAGCATCAAAGCTGGCGTCGAAGAGAAAACAAGCTTCGCGCAGCATCTGCTGCATTCTCGATGGAGTGGTGCCGTCAGGTTGCATCTTCAGGCGAAGGCGACTCTTTGGCCTCTTTGCAGCTTCTGCCATCTTGTTTGTGCTCTTGCACCTGCCCCAGTCTGCTGCAGAGAGCTTTCAAAGGTCAGCGCTTTTGCCTGACTGGCTTGAGTAACCTTTGTGCCGAAAAGGTGTGAAGGAGACACCATGTGCATGCTGACTGTCTCGGACCAGCACCAATCCACCGAGACCGCAGCACCCAGCTGTTTGCTTAGACAATCAGACACACCTTCTGGGAGTATGCTCGACGAAACAAGATGGTACTGCGAGGGCTGGCCGCGCCACACATATTTAGTTAAGGGGCCACTTATGGTAACTCTTTCCAACCGCAAAATAATCTGAATTTTTGCGAAACGTTTCACCAAAAATGGCCTCTTCGAGCTCTCCTGCAAAATGCCGTCAAGTTGAAAGGAGTTCTTCAGGGTCGAAATCGCGATTTGTTTGTCGAAAACGACGTCTTCGCGTGCTATGGAAGAGGAAGTGTTGTTCTTCAGGCAGGAAAATCGCGATACATTTCACCGAAAAACGACCTCTTTGATCAAGNNTCGGATGCTCAGGAATTTCGTGTCAAGATACGTTTGTCAACTCCCACTCTGTGATGGAGCCGTCGGGCCTGCAATCGTAGGGGCTCCAAAGTGCTTGCAAAACGCCCGCGTCAAAGCTACCCTGAGAACCCGCGCGGAGCTCACGAGCCATTTGGAGTGCTGCGCCGCACTCCTGAGCTGTTTGGAAGCGGCGCTTGCGCGCGCGAGTCTGTTGGACGGAGCTCCGAAGCTGTTGGGCCGCAGCTTGTGTGCTGTTGGACCTTGTGTGCTGCAGCTCTTGGGCTGCAGCACCGGCAGCTTGTGAGCTGTTGGACCGGCAGCTCTTGAGCTGCTGAGGTGCTGTTGGACCGGCAGCGGCAGCACTTGTGGGCTGGACTGGAAGCTCTTGAGCTGTTGCACCGGCAGCACTTGTGGGTTGGACCGGCAGCTCGTGTACTGTTGCACCGGCAGCACTTGTGGGCTGTTTGACTGGTAGCTCTTGAGCTGTTGCACCCGCAGCACTTGTGGGCACCGTCTTGGACCGGCAGCACAAGAGCTGCTTGTGTGCTGTTGCACCGAATTCTGACCTATGTCTTGAAACAAGGCTTGAAGCCATCTGACAACACCCTCCCCAGAGAGAGCGCCGCCGTCACCGTTGTCGCAGTTCAGCCAAGTGCGTCATCGAGCGTCCGAGTGCGTCGTCGCTGCGCCCACCCAATCGTGGGCGGGTTTCTTTGAGCGGTCTACTGGGTTTAACAGGGGTGGCCGGCAGGCGTTGCCCCCGGTCAAGCCACAGCGGTTGGGGGCGGTTTTCGAGCATTTCGGACTGGTTCTGGGGCTCTGCTTTCTGCACCTCTCCGCAGTTCGCGAGTGCAGGCTTGTGGCACGAAATAAAGGCCCTGAAGGCGCTTCGGCGATGTGATTGCTGTGCGGGCTCTGGGTTTCAATCGGCAAGCCTTGCGACGTGCACGGGGCAAATCTTGTATGTGGTTATGTTTACAAGTGATGTGCTTCGAACGGGCAGCAGATGGTGAACGGTCTTCACTTTCAGGTGTAGCAGGGTGCAGCCTCAGCAATGAAAGGCGCGCACTGATGCCACATAGTTCCACAAAGTTAGCAATAGACCTCGAATCGATTCTGTAGGAAGAAGGCTATGTCCTTGCATCGACAAGCATATCTGACGTTCAAGTTGCGACTTCCTCGATGTTTTCAGCACACCTGTATGCTTCGTCCTGTCACAGTTCCATGTGATTCATACTTGATCTCGTGTCCGAGAGCTGTTTAGATTGCGGTGCATTTGATTTGCATAACGATGTGAGAAATGCAGCATTTTAAGAAGGCTCAGAATTGAGTTTAGGTGGGACGGAAGAACAACATGCAAGTTTGTGAAAAACAGGGCACGTCACGGCAGGTTCACGGAAAGGTTTGCGCGCAGAGCCGTCCATTTGATGCCATGGTGGGTCGACGAGTCGAACAATAACGCCTTGGCGTTGCAGTTGACCTTGTGATGGTCGTGCTGTGCTTTTGGGTTTGGCTTCCGGCAACGAACGGGTATCAAGCTCTCGCAATTCCAGCTTCGAACAAAGAAAAGGCTATCAGAACAGAACTGGGCCTCATGACGGTGGTGAAACTGAAGGAGACGCGTAGTGACCGTGTAGTGACCACGTTGTGAGCGTGGGAATCGCTGCGAATAACGGCAAATCGCAAACACAGCATTCCACTGCTGTAGAGAGCTGGTGAAAGACTGATTTTTGCTGAATCTTCTATTAGTGGTCTTTTGCAAAATCGTTTTGGTGAAGACTCAGTCTTTGCTGAATCTTTTTGGCGAAGACTACAATCTTTGCGGTATCATTCTCACCAGGATTGAGACATTATTGCGGCATTTTTGCTTAATATCAAGTCATTCTTGGATCAACACGAAGCTATTGGATGAATTATTCAACGTTTTCTATGTTATATCTGGAGTTTTGCCGTAAACGTTGTAGTGACGTTGTAGTGACGTCGTAGTGACGTTGTAGTGACCATGCTGCAAAAGTGGCCGTAGTGACACTGTAGTGCTTTTTGAATAAGTTGCAGTGGCGTTGTAGTGACGTCATAGTGACATTGCTGCAAAAAGCGGCCGTAGTGACACGTAGTGACATGTCCAACGGCGATTCAACCAAACATGTTTTTGCTTTTGTTGTTTTGCACAGTTGTGTTCTGCACTTCTGTGACGTTGTCTTGCTGTATTCATATATATTTCACTCCCAGTGCATGGATTGTCTTCACCGCCGCGTTGATGGACCGAACTGTGGCAGTCATCCACACGCATACACACGTTCGCAAGCATCAAGAACATGCAACATCGGATTTGTTTCTCATGAGGCGGAAGTGGAAACGAGCGATGGTTGCTGTGCTCCTGATCGCGTGCCACGTGAGAAACCGTTACCCAAATTTCACCGTACCCAGGGCTGCAGAGGCACGTTTGCGGAGGCGTGCCGGTCTCGAGGACATGTTTCGAGACCCGGCAACTGAAGCCCCGCTTCAAGGTGCGCTCAGTGGCCTGCTGGGCATGGCTGGACAGCTTCAAAAAGCGACAGATTTTTTCAACTCGCTCAATGCTGCTGGCGAAGCTTGGCAGCAATGGACAGGTCTGCAGACAGGCACAGGTGCAATGTACAAGATCGGTGACAATATTTCCAAGCATGCATCAAGCCTTGTGCAGATGTTGGAAAAGAACATTCAAAATCGCAGCAACATCATTGTATCGGATGCCCAAACAGCGCGATTGCCAAGTGATCCAGTGAGAAAAACGCACCTTGAAAAGCTCATGCTTGCGGTGTTGCGCGAGAAAACACCGGGCATGACAGCCATTTACGCCGAAGCAGGCACGGGCAAGTCGGTCGCCACCTTGCTTGCAGCCACTGAAGTGGCCAACAGAACGACAGACTTCTTCGTGGTGTTGCAGAACGATCTGTCTGACGCCCTGCGACTCTTTTTCCGCATTGCCGAAGTTAGCTCGGCAGCTGCCATCGCGAGCAGTTTCTTTCTCGGCTTAGAGCAGAAGAGCATCAAACTCCGTCTGGTTTTTGACAACGTGTTGGACGGTGGCGTCCCTGCTGGTGCAGAGAAAGATATCCTCACAGCACTTGCACGAGGTGCGAGTGAACATGGACACCAAGTCCTCTTCACGATGAAGGATGAGAAAGCTGCAGAGTCCATCGCCGGACTCAATGGCGACACGACCTTCGTCGCAGAACTACAAGACACAAGACATGGAGCCTACAGATGGACGAAAGCTGAAACCGAGAAGCTGATTGGGACATTCAAGCATCGGAATGGGATGGATACAGCAGCAATTTTGAAAGCCTCGCAAATTCCAGATGGGATTGGAGGCTGGAGACCTCGGACTACGAAGTTGTTCATGAAATATGGTCGAAAGCCTTCCGCACCTCCCAAACCAGGCCGGGCAACGCACGAGGGAGTACGGGAGCTGACCACAGGGAATGTCACAACTTTTTTCATATTTTAATTTCGTTCACGCCCATGCATCACCAGATCACCTCTAGCTGGCGCGGTGTGGGGGCGAGCTGGGAGAGCCGAGAAAGGGCGAGCAGAGAGCTGTCCAAGATTCGAGTTGCTCAGCCGTTGTGGGAGTTGATTGGCCAGAGCCTGCTCTGCAGGCACTACCTCGGCGCCATCCGCCCCAGCGCAACCGACAGTCATTTGGGCCCGTCAACTTCGCAAGGACTACGACTTCGATGAAGTCTTCACGTTCCTGTGCAAGTGCTTCAGTCGACGTGTTGGGTTTCCATTATG
>CAJNDV010036502.1:697-18776 GCA_905221635.1 Symbiodinium sp. CCMP2456
TATATATATATATGCATGTATACATACACACATAGAATGTAGATGAGCGCAGCGCATGCTCCGCTAACAGGTGAACTCTTGTTGTATATAGGGTGTCTAACTTCACCGTCATGGCGCATCTGCCTGGTAGTAGAAAGCCGCTCTATCCCCAGATCACAGTAGTTATGGACATTGTCAAGTCCACTCCGCTGCTCAGCTCACGGCACACGCGCACCCTAAAGCCGAAGCTCTAAGAGCCTTGTTGAAGGCCGAAGGCCTAATGTAGGGGCCTTAATTATTAGAATAGGGCTTTGAGGTTTCATTATTATAACTATAATTTGGGGTTTCATTTGTAACTATAATTTGGGGTTTCATTATTAAAACTATAATTTAATATAATATACCCTCCCAAACGCTACTCTAATTATTGAGGGCCCTATATTACTCAACACGCTGTGCCGAGAGCGCCGAGCAAGTGCGGAGGGACTCGAGACTTCTGAGGCCGAGATAGAAAAAAACACACACCACTCGTCTCGCAGAGCCGGTAGTTTAGGGCTTAGGGCGTTTAGGGTTTAGGGTTTAGGGTTTAGGGTGTTTAGGGTTTAGGGTGTAGGGTTTAGGGTGTAGGGTGTTTAGGGTTTAGGGTGTTTTGACTTAGGTTTTGTTTTGGGGGGGGTTAGAGTTTAGGAGCTAAGACCCTACTTTGCGGTTTCTTCCAAGTCGTGGCAAAGTGCGGCTGGTTGGTAGCATTTGCAGTTTGGATGCTCCCTACCCTCCCGCGCCTGTTCTCATTCTCAAGGGCTTTAAATGTGTGTCGAAGGTTGGCAAGCCCACATTAGAGTCCTGATGCAGGACATGGGCTCCCTTACAGCCATCTGAGGCTTTTGTAGGGAAGTTTAGGGTTGAGGGCTGTTTGGGTTTAGGGTTTGCCTGCAACTCTCAAGGCCCTCGATTCATCGCTCACGGCTTCTGCGGACCAATGTGCTGTAGAGGGCTGCCGGCCAGGCACAGGGAAACTCGATCGACAGCCACCGTGGTGGCATGGCTTATGTTAGGAAGCTATGCAATGCAGAAGCCCCGATTCTCTGAAGGATTTCGCCTCACCCATGAGCAAAAGTCTTAAGTGCTCGTCTGTCGTTGCGTCTCCTCCTAACCCTCAGGCCCTATGGCCCTATCGCCTCCCCCTCCGAGCGTTGCTTCAGGCCTCGAAACTCTCGGAGTGTCGGGTATCGAAACACTGAACCAGGGTCTATATAGGGACTGCCTGGACCCTGAACAACCTACCTTTTTAAGGACTTATATAATCAGGAAACTATAGCAAAGAGCCCCACAAGACAAAGAGGTAGGTTAGTTGGGGCTCGGGTAGGGCCTAGGGTGTCAAGCTAAGGGTTTGGGGTTGCGACGGTCGCACTCGGACAATCCAGTCAAGGCAGACTTTGGGGCTTAGGAACCCTAAACCCTAAACCCTAAACCCTAAACCCTAAACCCTAAACCCTAAGTGGGTTGGTTAGTTGGTTGGTTGGTTGATTTAGGGCTTCGGGCTTAGGGTGTAGTGGTTTCTTTGCCTCCCACCTAACTAGGACGAAGCCCGCATTGCAGGGTACAGTCGAAAGCACCGAAGAGTGTTGGGGTTAGGGTTTGGGGTTTACTGCCCTACCAGATCCTTACAACCCCACGGCACATACGGCACAACCCCTAAGCCTCAATACTCAAAAAGCACTCCCCCCATGCCTAACAAAACACAAGCCCTACTGTTCAGGCATAGCACTAACTTGAAGCAACACCAACCTTGACATGGAGAAGTCATAGAAAGCACCAGGGATAGCAGTACTCTCATCTCTACAAGGCTTCCACAAGAGAGACCCCTGTGTTTAAGACACGCCTACGAAACAACCACTGTGAACGAGACTACGAAGCCCACTCAAACCCAATGTTCTGTCGTTCCAAACCCCTAAACCTTACACCTTAAGGTCTATAAACCTTGGAATTTGTTTGAGGACGTAAAGAATCCTGCAATGCCCTTTCGAAAAGCGAGGCACACCTCAAACTTCTTTCAACGCAGAAACCCCAAATCTTGTTGCCTTAAAGTTAAGGCATACCGTAAAGTACACGTATAGAAGCCCTCTTCAAATCCTTGTAGACCCCCACTTTTGGGAGCCCTAAATTAAGCCCTCAGAGATCAGAACCCAATGTTCTGTCGTTCTAAACCCCTAGACCCTAAACCGTCAGGTTGATAAACCCTAGAATTTGCTTGAGAACGTAAAGAAAGCCCTCGGAGATCTGTGCCCAGGCCGGCGACGGGCTTCGGCCGCTGCTAGCAGCGGCCGATAGGCGAGACCGTGGTCGTGAACGAGAAGTCGCCCAGACCTTGGGTTTTGGTTTAGGGTTTAGGGTTTAGGGTTTGGGGTTCAGGCTTCAGGGTTCAGGGTTTAGGGTTCAGGGTTGAGGGTTAAGGGTTCAGGGTTCAGGGTTCAGGGTTGAAGGTTTAGGGTTTGGGGCGGCATTCCGTGTCTTCGGAAGTAGGGCTTAGGATACTTAAGGCTGTTAATTGCTTAGGGTTTAGGTCTTTGGTGGGTGATGCTGGGCTAGTTTCTGTCTGTTGAAGGGCTCCCACAGAGTTTCTTGCATTTCGCAGGTTGAAGTAGGGCTTAGGATACTCAAGGCTGCTAATTGCTTAGGGCTTTGGTGGGTGATGCTGGACAAATTTTGTTTGTTGAAAGGTTCCTACAGAGTTTCTTGCATTTTGCAGGTTGAAGATGGGCTTAGGATACTTAAGGCTGTTAATTGCTTAGGGTTTAGGGCTTTGGTGGGTGATGCTGGGCAAATTTTGTTTGTTGAAAGGTTCCTACAGAGTTTCTTGCATTTTGCAGGTTGAAGATGGGCTTAGGATATCTAAGGCTGTTAATTGCTTAGGGTTTAGGGCATTGGTGGGTGATGCTGGGCTAGTTTTCGTTTGCTCAAGGGATCCTACGGGGTCTCTTGCATTTCGCAGGTTTCTAGAGCGCCTGATAAAAAACAAACCTTACATCAAGGGATCCTACGGGGTCTCTTGCATTTCTCAGGTTTCTAGAGCGCCTGATAAAAACCCTACATCTCTACCCATAGGCCCCATAGTAGTATCTTTTTGGGGGTTCATATTTGGAATCCTATAAGGTAATCCCAAAAAGGAGCTACTATGGGGCCCATGGGTAAACCCTACAACCCTACAACCCTAAACTTCTACGTTGAACCCGTATCTTCGCCGAAGCGTCACCCTAAACCCCTAAACCTTACCCCAGAAAGTTGGAACATGGGTTTAGGGGGATGAGTGCTAGGATCCCTTATGCTAAACCCTAAACCCTAAACCCTAGTACCCTATAAGGGCATGAGGATATTGATGTTCTAACTTTCTGGCTTCTACTCTATGCATATCGGCCTAGGGCTTGCTTTCCGGTCAGGAGTCGTTCGGTTCGGGCGCTTAGGGTTTACCGTTTAAAGCCCCGGACACCAACCTTTTTTTAAGGTTCCTTCTTCTGAATTCTGTTTATATAATCCCCGAAAATGCAGGTTTCGATGGTTAAGCTAAGATTGAAGAGGCTAGAAGAAGCTCTTGTAAATCCTCGAGGCACCAATTAAAAATCCCAAACCCCATCTGAGGTGTAAGATTTCCGGAATTCTGGTCTTAATGGCAGAATCAGGCTGCATTCACACTGCGACGAAGACTGTGAACAAAACAGACAAGGCTGCATTTACGCTGCGACGAAGAAAGAGAAAGGCTGAACAGGCCATGGTTTATCTTACATGCCCAATAAGCCAGGGAAATAAAAGGATAAACTTTCAGGTTACTACTACAATATAAGAACCCAAGAAATTTAAAGGTTGGGTATTGGAGAACTAAGTTATGGGGTCGTTCGACTCCCGAAACTTGGACGGCCTCGGACCTCCCCAAACTTATAAACAAAGACTCCCGCACCTGAAGAATGTGATATGTACCAATGTCCTGGGGCGTTGGGGCGCGGGATCCGAGGGACCCCGATTTGTGCGTAGAGTTCGCGGTTTGGTCTGTCATTGTCTGCGATTTAAGAGCTTTATAAGGTTTAAGGTTAGGCCTTGTAGGGTGCGAGGTTCTAGTTCCCAGTTCTACCCGTGGGGCAGCGGCGGGACGCAAATTCAACACAAAGGCTCACAAAAAAGAAGACGTCAAAAGTAGCGTAAAAGCCAGGTGTAGGGTTCAGAGTTTAGGATTAGCCAACTTAGTCGCACCTACAGCTCGACAGTAAGCACCTTAAAGTTGGAAACCGGGGTAAGGCCAAATAGTGCGGCGATCCCCTATATATCACTCTTAAGGATTGAGGCTATGGGGTTTCCAACTTTTTGGCTTCGACTCTACTTCAAGCCGCTTATTATACGGACGCAGGTCTTCCAATCCACCATCCAAGCGGCTTGGGCAGTGGCTGAGCCTCAGTGCCAAAAAAAGCCGGGAAAGCGAAGCTGAATTGAGTCGAGTAGGGATTTTTGATGCCTATGTGCGTACATATGTGTGCTTGTATAGATATATCTGTATATATACATACATACATACATACATACATACATACATACATACATACATACATGTATAATGTATGTTTGTTTGTGTGTTCAGTTGTGCGCTTCTTCGATATTGCTTGTTCGTGTGTCTGTGTGTGTGTGTCTCTACATACACACACATACATACACACATTCACACATACACATACACACATACATACGTGCATACATTCATACATACATTTATACAAACATTCATACAAACATACATACAAAGATACATACATATGTATACAGTTCTATGTACCGTGTATATGCATGTATGTATGTATATGATAGAACGAGATCCAACTCCTAAACAACCAATGCGAAACACCTCCCTGAATCTAAAGAACGTGGGTTTGTTAGACTCAGGGATTTCACGCTTTAGGGTTCAGGGTTTCAGAAGGGTTCATTTCTTGTTCTATGGGGAGGTTTTAGGATTTTCAACTAGTGTGGGAGCTTACAGGTGTTTTAGGGTTTACAGGATTTGGGCCGTGTGCGAGTTGTTGGGATTGAGGGCTTGTGGAAACCTGCAATAATCTAAAGGTACGACCCGCCTTATAACAAGCCCATGAGGCGTCAAGTAAGCCCTAAGCCAGCATCAAGACCTGCCACAGGCAGCCTGTGCCAGATGTCTGAGCAAGTCCCACTGTCCTAACTCCTAACTCACACCACGGAACCCTCAACCCTTTTGAAAATTCTGAATCCTACACCCTAACCATAACTGCATGCTATGACACAAGCCCTAGAGCCAAGTCCCACATGGCTCTATCTGCAACTGCGCACAGCAGACAATCGTCTTGCGAAGAAGGCGCATGGAAGGCTTCATGACAGGTGATGCCTCGGGTTTCGGCACCGTGGGATCGTAAAACCTCTACACCTTTGCTTGCCGCCACGACCTGTGGGCGTCACCAATGGTATGGGATGTCATTGAATTACCGTGCCGTTTGTTGTCCAGAAAGCCTGTATGTTAAAGCCCCACCTGGAACCCTCGACGAGGATGAAGCCACAACCCCAAACGACGAGACACCCAACCCCGGCAGAAGACCCCAAGAACATACCATAGGCTACGCAAAAACTCATAGTATTTTCTTTGGGGTTTCCTGATATATGCCCTTAAGGCTCTAAGAACCTCGTCCAGATGTTCAGGTCCCGGCAAGGCTGATCACCCATCGAAGCCATCGAGTTGCTAAGGACGCTGGGGGCTTTGCTGAGTTGCCGGGACTGCCTTTACTGAAGGAGGAGCTAGGATTAAGGGGACCCTTGGGGATCTGGACCCTCTCAATAAGGTCCGTTTTTAGGGGGCCATTAGTAAAGTCAAGAAGGGTCCCCTTTAAGGGGTCTCCCTAGTACTACTTAGGATGACTAGTCCTGCGGCTTCTGTTGCTGCTCGGAAATAGCTGTAGCACACTGTAGTCGTAGTGACTACTACTTATCCTGTAAAACCATCAACACTGGTATCGGTATACGATAAACCCTTCCTGAACCCTAAACCTCCTATTCCTATATCCCAAACCTGTAAACCCTGAACAGAAGCAGAAGAGACCCTGCCTTGCTCTTCTGACTCCCGCTGCGCTTGGCGCAGCGTGTGGCATCAAACCTAGGCGTGCATCCGCACATGTGGCAAAGGTTGAGTGCTGCCCCCCTCCGAAAACATCTGGGGGATTCCGAAAATAGGGGACCCTAATATAGCACCCTAAATAATAGGATCCTTACTATATGGACCCCCAAAATAAGGTACCCCTAATTTTCGGAAACTCCCATCTCAGAACCCTAAACGCCGCGATGGAACCATGAAGACTCTACAGAGAACAACAACAGCAATTCATGAAGCACGCCCTGTACACACCCACCCACAACTTTTTAAGGGTCTATTAGGGGACTCCATGCAATAACGGAATAATATTGCCGATTATTTCCTAGACCAAAACCCTAAACCAAACTTCAAACTCAAAGTAACAGCCGTATTGCTATTTCCTAGACCTAAACCCTCAACCAAACTTCAATCTCAAAGTCAAAAAACAGCCGTATTGCTAGTGATTTGCTCAATCTAAAAGTCCTAAGTACAAACAAACACTGGTTCTTCGGTTTAGGGTTTAGGGTGTTGGTTTAGGGTTTAGGGTTTAGGGTTTATCTTGTTCCAAGAACCTAAACCCCATACCCCATAGCACAGAACATTGCGAGTTGTGCCTAAGCCCTAAACCCCGAATACAAAAGCCCAAGTACAACGAAACAGCCGAAGAAGCCGAAATACAGCACAATGTAGGGGGCTTAATAAGTAGGGGTATACTATACTAAAAGTATACTAAGAAACTCCCAGAACAGTATAGGTACCGATTTACACCCCTACCCTAAACCCTTAACCCAAAGCCCTAAGCCCTAAACCCTAAACCCTAAATCCTAAACCCTAAACCCTAAACCCTGAACCCTAAGCCCTAAACCCTAAATCCTAAACCATAAACCCAGAACCCTAAATCCGAAACCCTGAACTCTAAGCCCTAAACCCTAAGCCCTAAACCCTAAATCCTAAACCCTAAACCCAGAACCCTCAACCCTCAACCCTAAACCCTCAACCCTAAACCCTAAATCCCTAAACCCTCAACCCTGAACCCTAAACCCGAAACCCTACATCAGCCGAAGAAGCCGACTTCGTAGTCGCTTGGCAAGGTCGTCTTTGCTCTCGCCCTCCTGGTACGGCGAAGAGTATCCATAGAAATGGCTTGGGGTTTAGGGTTTAGGGTTTAGGGTTTAGGATTTAGGGTTTAGGGTTTAGGGTTTAGGGTTTAGGGATTTAGGGTTTAGGGATTTAGGGTTTAGGCTTTAGGGTTTCGACACACACACACACACTCGCACCATGCTGGCATGGCAAGGAGTCGTCCCGAGCTTGCTACATGTACATATCCAGTCACTGTCAGCATCACGAACCCGAAATCCCCAATAACGGTTTAGGGTTTAGGGTTNNTTAGGGTTTTTTTTTTTTTTAAGCTCCTTTTTCCGAAGCCCAAAGGTCCCGAAAGGCAGCGACTGCCAGGACTGCAAGCCACATATGGACCCACAGAAAAGCCACGAAGGCAAAGGCACAACAGCACCATCCTCCAAGCACAACCTCATACTCCACAGCGCACTCCGAACATGGCCCAGGAGAAGGCGAGCATCACGGACCCAACTGCGAAGGCTGCCCTGCCTCATCCTCGTCCGGAACCGTACTGACAACTGCCCCCAGCTCCGCCGCCACAGCCTGCGTGTCAATGGTGCCGACGCCCAAGGCCCACTGGGTCTGCAGCAGTTCAACCATGGCAGAGCCCCAACGATCTCGGACCTGCTGCAAACTGTAAGCCCCCCTCGCATACCCACTGTAAACCTGGTCAAACTCCGCCATGGTCACCAAACCGAGAGGATCCGTGGTGGGCCCAGATACGCCTCCTGCAGACACCGGCGGCATCGGTGTGAAAGCCGCCGTCTCCGCCTCGCTATCCGGCGTCCCCAGCTCTTCCCTCACAGAAAGGGCCAAGTGAACCCCAGCGTCGTCCAGCGGCATGCGGAACCGGTGCACGTTGCGAGCATCACCGCTGCCAGAGCTGACCTCCACCTCCGCAAACTGTCGCTTCCGAGGTCCTGCCCCCTGCAACTCGTTCGCCTCAATGTGGTCCAGCACCAAGTTGTCCTCATACTCGTGGCGCTGAACAGCGTCTTCCTCGTCCGGCGGGGTGGGCCCCGGCATGCCTTCCGAGTCCGCCTCATGTGCAACGGCAGCATCAATCACGTGCGCTGGCATGTCCCCGTGTAGTCCGCCTGCGTAGTCCCCCACGTCGCACGACGGCTCCCCCGGCTTGCCTGCCGTCCCTCCGGACCGCGCAGCTGCCGGCGACGTCTGCCCCTCCTCGAGGCTCTCCGGCGTAGTTGGCGGCGTACATTCTGGCACCGGGTGCATGAAGAGAACCGGGTCCGGAGGCCCAGGCCGCATAGCCATTCCCCGGGCTGAGCACGAGGAAACGCCCTCAGGCAGGAACGGGAGAAGCCGCTCCCAAAGTCTCTCCACCCACTCCCTGTTCGGGACTATGTCGTCGAGTGCCACCTTATGGTCCACATAGGCAGTCGTGAGGAGCGCAGTGAAGCTGGCCACTCGGCCCCTCATGTGCCCCAGACGGTAGCCTTGGCCCGCATTTGTGCAACGCCAGTCCACAAGTCGTAGAAGGAGAAGCGCATTAGCCTTTCTGGCGTCTCCGGACATAGCATCGAATGCCATCCAGACCTCTTGCACAAGCCGGTTCCACTCGTTCTCCATGTAGTCAAGGCCCGGTGCAGAGCGTAGACTGACGGCCCCCGTCTGCATAAGCGCCGTGTCATCCTCCACTTCCACCTCGACCACGTCACGAGCATTTTCAGTGGCCAGCTGCACCAAATTACCCACAACCTCCGTGATCCGCTGGGTCATCCGTAGGAGGCCAAGGAGGAGCGTGGCGCGGTCCCTCACATCATACGACAAGTACGTCTCCGAGATAACATTGCACTGGTACGTTGAGGGGAAGGTGCCCGGCTCATCCGAGGAATCCTGGGCCCCGATAAGCACAAACCACAAGTCCATGGCCTCTAGAGTGCTCAAGGGACCCCTGCTCGACGAAGAGGAAGCCGGCGTTGCTGCAGCCTTACTCTTAGGCCTGGCCCTTGAGCGAGGCAGTGCTTCATCTGTCTCACGCCGAGGGCGCCCATCCGCCTCACACCTTCGAGAGGTCGCCATAGCCCCCAAGTCCCGGACCTCGCTCGTAATCCTGGTGACCGAAGGCTCCCTGGTACGGCGGGCACGTCTGCTGCGGCTCCTGCTTTTGAGCCATCGCTTGTTCACCGGAGTGCCAGCCATAAGGTAGACCGTATCATCTTCCTCGTCATCCACTCCTGCGGCACCACCTGCGTTCTCGGCCTGTGCACAGAGGATGGTTGTACCAGTCCCACCCGGGAAGGCCTGGGCCGGAGCACTGTCACCAGCATTCCCCATCTCATCCACCGGCTCCGGGAGGGCGAGAATGCGCAGCAGGGAGGCCTCGGCCGAGACCGCCCAGTCAAGGGTGCTCTGCGGTGGGTGCGGCCCTTCAGGTTCCCAGGGCATGTGAGTAACCCTTACAGCGCGGAGGAACTGTAGACCACTGTGGAGGCGCTCGGGGTGCCATCCTCGGACTCTGCCGAGAAGCACCTCAAAAGCCCATCCGTCATGTGCAGGCCCGAGCTGACGCAGCTTAGCAATGACCTGGACCATCCAGCGAGCACGAACATCATGATAACCGTAGCGGCACTGAGACGTACCATCGGCCGGGGAACTCGAGTCAGCCTGGATGGCAAGCACACGTCGAACCCGTGCTTGCATGGGAGTCCGGGACGGGTCTTCCGAAGAAGACGAGGCCGCGCATCCGTCCCCCTCATCATCACTGAACACATCCAGGAGCGCCCGGGTGAGTGCCGTCGGTTCCCGCATTCTGTTGAAAGCGTGCCGCCTGGAAGCGTCCACCGGTGAGTCTCGGGGTCCCGGCTGGAGACGAAGGTGTTCAACATCTCCGCCCTGCGCCTGAGCCTGAAGTGCCAACTGCTCATGGAGGTAGTAGACATTCAAGAACTCTGTGAGGAGATTCTCTTCCATGTAGCGGCCCCACTGCATGTGGGCATCGTCCAGGGGGGCAGCCAGCCCACCACCATCTCCCCCAAGCAATTGCCCCAGGTCTTCCAGGATCACACCGCAGAAGTGGCCGTACTCCGTTACTTCCCTGGACTCCACTATCGCCTGAAGGAAGGTGAGGAGCTGATCTGGGTCAGCTCCGTTCTGTAAGAGCCGGCTTGCTTCCCCCCTGCCGTGCACGTACCAGAAGGGCGGATGGCCGCCAAAATGGTCATGGGGCTGAGCTCCACATAGGTCCAAAGAGCTTCCAACAAGGAGTCCGAGTAAGGGATTGGGGACCGACATCGTCACGATGTAGTCGGTCCATATGGAGGACGCGGGGAGCGCAAAGCCCCACATCAAAAGGAGGGGGAGAGCTGCCATCAGCCCAACCATCACACTGTTCGCCGTAGATCACTATCAGAAGCGGGCGAGCGGCTCGGACCCAAAACAGGGCAGCGAGCAGTCCGTCCACGGAATAACAACCCTTAACCCTGGTCACATACGTTGTTCATTGCTGGTGCCCCGTCATGAGGAGTAGTCTCCAAGAATCCAAGGCCTCTCGAATGCTCGCCCAATGCCCGCAAGACAGTCCCCTTCAATAGCCCTTGTATCAGACAGTGTAACACTACACCCTCTTCATCAAAGCAGCCATCAAATTAGAAGCCGTCCCCCAAACAAAGTTGTCGCCCCGATGTCCAAGGAAGATCTTGTTCAAGCACCCACTGCAACCCTGCTGCTGCCCAACGAACCCTATCCCTTGCAGTCTCCCTCCACGAACCCCGGCAAGCTCGGTCCATGGCTCGCTCGAGGTTCATCAGCCGAGGGTAGAAATGCCCCGCATGGGACAGTCCGCGGCCACCCGGCACCGCTTGCTGAGCCTCCCACCACTGGAGAGTGCGAAGATGATCAATGCGGGTGGAGATAGGAGGTTGCGGGTACAAACTGGCCCTCTCGCGATGCCCAGAATAGCCCCACCATCTCTCCAACCAAATCGTGGACCACCTCTTAATCCCCGATTTGCACATAACTGCCCTTGACGCTCTAACCGATCTCCGTCGGAAGTCTGGCCAGCTCTCTGGCCCTCTCTTCCCGTGTCTAAGCATCCAACCCATAAGCATGTACTGCGTGGAATTGACGAGACCTAGCGCCGGCTTGTCCGGGGGGATTGCCCCCAAGCACCACATAAGAGAAGAAGTGACGACCCTGTCCATGAGCCTAGCACGCCCCGAGGCCGGCGTGTGCCGACGAAGAAGATGCTTTATGCCCCAGAATTTACCCCTCGCCCGCGTGATGAGCGGCTGTAGAAACTGACAGGCCGTCATACCGACTCTCATCTCCAAACCCAAGACTGTGATCGACCCTCTGTCGTGGAGAATCGACTGACCCAACTGCATTGCACGGACAGGTCCACTGAATGGCGAGCAGTACAATTTGCATTTACTGTGATTCAACTTCAACCCGTACTCAGAAAGGGTGTCCGAAAACTCGCGAAGGCGGGCCGCCAGTGAAGCAACATCCCTCCCCCAAAGCAGGCCATCGTCCATAAACAAGGAATCCTCACACTCCAACTCAGGGTAAACCCTAGGTCTGTGTCGCCATCCACATCTGAGGCTGGTTTCGAGCAGTGCGTGCTCCATTATAAAGGAGAAGAGAAGCGGCGATTCCGTGGCTCCTTGTTTGATTCCAGTAAACATACCAAAAGTCGAGGACCCCCACACCGTCTGAAGCGTAGCTTCCGTCCCACAGAGCAGATTATGGAGGCAACGGTACTCAGGCGTGTTACCGAGAACTGCACGGAGTTTCTGCAGCAAGCTACGACGACACAAGGTATCAAAAGCCTTCCTGATGTCAATCTGTGCAATGACCACTCCGGCCTTCCACTCTCTCTCCAACTGCAAGAGTCGCCAGATGGCGAAGATGACATCTGACGGCTGCCGCTGCCCTCCAGCACACTGGGCGTGGCTCACATACGGCATACTGTGCTTGACGCGGTTAAGCACCATCCTGGAAAAGAGTTTAGCCCCAGTACTGCCGAGCGCAATCGGCCGGAGATCCCCCGGGGAAGCCGGCTGGTCGAGCTTAGGGAGAACAATGAGGAGAGGCCTATTCCATTCGGCCGGAATGCTCTGAGTGGCCAGTGTACGGTTCATGAACTCCAGTAGATGCTGTTGTCCCCCGTCCGTGTGGACAATGCCCAGTAAGAGCTCTTTGGATGTAAGGTCACGACCAACTGACTTAGACCCTTTGAGCTGCCCCAGTGCCGTCTGAAGCTCCTCGACCGTAAAGGCTGTCACCTCCTGGCTAGTGTCGTAGACCGGCTGAATGTCACCCCCTTGGCCCTTGTAGATACCACTGAGGTGATCGTGCACAACATCATGTGGATCCCGGCTCTGCCTATCAGCAAAGTCAATTTCCCAACCCTGCTTCGCCTGAACCTTGCTTTGCTGAAAGGCCTTCCAGTCCCCTTGCAGTGCCCGTGACTCCCTCTGTCGCTCCCACTGTTGCCTGGCCGCCTTGCGAGATGCCAGCGCAGTCTTCCAAGCGTCCCTGGTCTTAGAGCTTTTGGCGGCTCGGAAGAGGTCCTTTACAGCTTGCGGGTCACGGTAGGCATGGCTGGGTTGAGGGCGGGTACACTTAGCTGCCAAGTTCTCCAGGACGGCCTGGTCCACGTACTCCAATGTCGGAGGCCCTCCCGTCCACACCCTGGGCTTAGTCTGAAAGCGCGGCACCCCTTTACCCTGCACAATCCGGAAGCTGGAACATAGCAACTCATGGTCTGTTCCCAGTGTCAGGTAGGAGTCCCGAAAGATGGTGACCCCCTCCGTTCTAAGGCGCCTTGCCCCCACCGTGTCAATCTGCCGCCCTTGTCTGCCCTCCTGCCTGGGGCGAGACGTAGGAAGCCCCCTAGAAGGCGGCAGGGGGGCCACAAGGTGGAGCCCCTGCTTCGCAAAACGATCCAGAAGTATGAGTGCTTTTGCATCCTTGCCAACTGCCTCCCACTGCCCCGAAGTCTCTGTCCAACCAAATCCCGCATTTGCGTCCCCTTGCACCACGAGCCTGTCCGGTTCTTTTGGGGCCTGAGACACGAAAAGGTCCACCTGCGATGCAAAGCAGTCGACTGTACAACCCGGAGTAAAGTGGTATGTTCCAACCCAAATCTCGCTCGAGTCCTTCAGCCGGCGAAGCTTGAACCACGTACCTTTGCCGGCCGGACGCTTTCGGAGTACCGACCACTCATCCTTGCAGAAGAGAAGACCCGTGCCTCTCCACTGGCTTTCTGGTTGATGTGAAAGAACAACCCACGACCCTTGGTACCACTTGCTCCATCCCGACTTACCTCGCGGCAGCTCCTGTATCAGCATAAGATCCCCCTTGGAAATAGGCTTGCCGGAGCCCTGGCGAACTGCCTCCGTCAAGTTTTCAAGTTCAGCGCCGCCAATGTTCCAGCCGTAGACTGAGAAAAAGGGCCGCATGTGTTTCTCATCGCGGCCCTGCTGAGGACACTCCGGTTTTCGGGCGTCCTTCCCGAATTCAAAAGACTGCTCCACCCTCCGTTCTGCATGAGCCAAAGGATCCACCAAAGTCATAGTCCGGGACTTCTCGGCCGACCCATCGGCTCCCACTGTAGCATGCATAGTTAGGTGCCTGACCCCCTCACGGCAGCGACCGAGGAGCCCCCTAAGGCGGTCAAGGCCCCGCTGAAGTCATCTCCTGTTAGCCGCCAGAGTCTCCCGGAGTTTGTCAACCCCTAGCTTCGACTCCCTGGAGAGCGCGCCGAGATCCACCCATGGCTTGCATGTCTCCGCATTGGAGTCAACCATCATCTCATGAGATTTCGCTCCTGTGTTGGGCTGTCGGCTGACGCTGGCCACAAGGCTATCCCCCATCCACACCGAGCCTGTGGCATACTCCACATCCACTGCCGCCGCGAGGTCGTCCGAAACCGAACCAAGGGATCTTTTCACCCAGGCACAGTGCGCCCCAGTCTCCCTCTCCTGCTTCGACTTAGAGTAAGAGCACCAGAGCCGTTTGCCCGACGAGGTGACCGCTTCAGCCCCATTGACCGCAAGGAGGACTCGGTGCATTCGTGCCTTCCTGGAGGACTCCTGTTCGTGCAGCCGCAAGGGCATGTTCAAGAGTGCGATGCTTCTCCGCGGGCCTGTGGTAAAGACCTCCTCATCCACCTGAGTCGTCAGACCCAGTCGGGTGAGCGCCTCCGTCATCTCTCGGACAATCACATTCCTGCGGGTATCTCGGGCCCATCCTCCGAACACCAGTGTCTGCTTACGCCGCTCTTCACCGAGAACATGAGTCCCACCCTTGAGCAGCTGTTCCATCCTTTCCAGCCGGCTCTGCATGGATTCCACTGACCCCGACAAGGTGCGCGTGCTGGACTCCACCTCGGTCAGCCTAGCATCATGGCGCTCTTCCAAGGAGCGGACGAGCCCTTCAGCATGATCGCGGTTGGCTGCCAGGATTTTCTGCGACTGTTCCTCAAGAAGACTGCGGAGATCACCCAGAGTCACATTGGCCAGGCTCGTTCCGTCACTCCCGTCAGTCCCCACCCCCGGGCCCTTCGCAAGCGGCGGGGAGCGCTTGACTTTATTCGGAGCCCCAGCCTGCTTCGACTGCTCCCCTGGTCGCTTCCGCGGGCTATCCTCGAGGTCCAGATCCGGATGGTCAGGAACATTCGGGAAGGCCCCGCCAAGCTGCATAGCCACGACCCCTGCGCTCCCTAACCTGAAGCAGGTGGACGAGCGAACCCCCTCGGCCTTGAGCCAAAATGGCTTGAGCCAAAAGGGTTTAGGGTTTAGGGTTTAGGGATACAACATAGCAGAGAGGACCGCAGCAGAAGCCTCGATGATAGTTGACTGGCAGCATCTCACGAAGAGCTACTCGAGGATCCACTGACGGTTGGACTGGTGCAGCTTTTCTCTACTGTTTCAAAATCTTCCCTCGTTTCTGAGACTTGTTCACCTACAAATGTCTGTTTGACTCAGTTGGCGATGAACACGCGGTGCTGCGGTAATGCATGTCGTGTGGTACCCAATGCAGTAAATTCTGGATTGATTTGGGTCTTGCCTTTTGCCAGTCGCCCCAAGATGCATGGGCATCCATGCAAGAGGTCATGGCCATAGTCAGTAACAATTTCACATGCCAGGAGCGTCCGAATACAGTACATGCAGATGGCGGGGCTCATTTGCGCCCAGATTCGCGTCCAGGCTCATCTGAATGTCATGCGTCCCAAACTCAATGTTCCATGCAGCATGCAGCTTGTCATGCAGGTTGTCATGCATCTGAAGGTCGACACACGAATTCTCGATGCCAGTTGTGGTGCTCGCAACCATATCTGTTGCCCAAATGATTACAGTGTCATGCGCCTCAGTCTCGGCAGGAATTATCAATGCAGTATCATGTGCCTCAGTCTCACCTCGAATGTTGGATTATAGAGTTTTGGGTGCACACTATCGAGTATCACTGGCGAGGGACTGTGAGGGGATAAATACTGAAGATAATAACCGGACCTCTATATGATGCTTGTTGCAGTTACAGGCTTCGACAACTGACAACGACTTTGCACAGGTACCTGTGAGAGGACGATGCCCGATCTCGGATCAGGTTCCAGAGGCCTGCACGACCTTGGTCTTGAAGAGGGTTAGATTGGCCATGACCTCTTGTGCCTCCTTTCGCAGGTCGGGCTCCCCCTTGGCCATTTGAAGCAGTGACTCGCAGTGGGTGATGAAATGAGCCTGAGCACTCAGCACGGAGCTTCTGCGCCCAAAGGCGCACCCGATGGGAGCTGCGTGCAAAGCATTTTGCTTTTGCAAGCAACACTTCGCAGTGGTCTATGAGGTGAGCCATTAGCTCTTGGGCTTCCAGTCGCACGTCGCTTTCATGTTTGGCTTGCTGCAACAGCCACTCACAGTAGCTGATGAAGGCTTAGGGTGTAGGGTTTCGGGTTTAAACAACACAAAAGCAATACTATTATCAGTATAATACTGATAAGACAAATGATGGTAATAAGAAACGATGTTAGCAATTGGGATGACTACTATATTAATAACCTTGAAGAACGAACCCGAAAGCCCCAAGATTTTAGGATTTAGGGGTCATTGGGGCTTGGCGTTGGAACCGTTCGGGGCTCAGGGTTTGTTCGGGTTTTAGAGTTCAGGGTTTGGGGGGGCTCTTTGGGTTAGGGTTTGGGGGGACGGGGTTGGGCTTGGGGTTCAAAGGTTCCGGGGTGCAGGTGTTTCAGGGCACAGGGTTTGGGGTTTGGTTTTCAGGGTTTGAGTTTTTTTTGTGATTTTCAGCTGAGCGGGGGGGAGTTTGAGATTTCGAGGGCATTGTTTTAAGCATCTTGTGGCTTGAGGCTTTGGGTGAGAGGCTTCTCTTGCTGGTCGATCTGCTTGGAAGCGGGTCTGACTGTACCATGCTCTCGGAGAAACCCTAAAGCCGGTAGCTCCGCCAGAACGGGTTTAGGGTTTAGGGGTTTAGGGTTTAGGGTTTAGGGGTTTAGGGGTTTAGGGGTTCAGGGTTTAGGGGTTTAGGGTTTAGGGTTTAGAGGTTCGGCATGGACTACCTTTCGGCACCCCACCCGGAACCGCAAACCGCGAAACCCTAGACTTCTCAACCCGAACATCCGAAGCACTCGACCCTCACGCACTCTACCCTCGAATGGCGTCTCCTTAGCCTCTTCTTCCGATCGGGTGTGTGACATTCGCCCGTCCTCAGACCTTAGCAAGATTCAAGGTTGGGTCTACTGCAACTACTACGGCAGTTAGTTTGTCACAGGTAGAAGTAGGGTAGTAGTCGTTATCGTAGTCATAGTCACAGTCCTAGTCCCAGTCGCACTCGTCGTCGGTGGTAGTCGTGGTAGTAGTAGCAGTCGTCGTCGTGGCCGTCGTCGTAATACTAGTAGTAGTAGTAGTAGTAGTAGTAGTAGTAGCAGCATCAGCCGTAGTCGTAGTCGTAGTCGTAGTCGTAGTCGTAGTCGTAGTCGTAGTCGTAGCCGTAGCCGTAGTAGTAGTAGTAGTAGTAGTAGTAGTAGTCGTAGTAGTAGTAGTAGTAGTAGTAGTGGTAGTGGTAGTAGTAGTGGTAGTAGTGTCAGTTTTCCCTCCCGCCTGGCTAGGACGAACCTACGATGCAGGGTCTATCTTGGCAATGCGAAAACTCGAAAACAAAGGCCGTCCGGAAGTCTCAGCTGCACACGGCTTCCAGGCTCAGCATAACTCAAAGCCCCTACATGTTACAGGGGCACATCATTGCCATTTCGGCACGGCCATCACGGCCAACTCTCTCACATGCACCTCTAACTCAAGATCTCACACAGAAGGACGGCTACATTCTCATTCATACATCCACTCACTTTTTGTTGCCTCCATCTTCGGTTGAGCTCCCCAAAAGTGGTAGTAGTAGTAGTAGTAGTAGTAGTAGTAGTAGTAGCAGTAGCGGTAGCAGTAGCAGTAGTAGTAGGGAGTGGTGGTAGTTTTAGTAGCAGTTGTTGTTGTTGTCGTCGTCGTCGTGATCGTGGTCGTAGTAGGTCATAATAGTCGTCGTAGTCGTCGTCGTTTCGTAGCGGCTTCAGCAGCAGCAGCAGCAGCAGTCTTCTGTAGTAATAGTAGTACGCGCGTAGTGCATATTTGACGCTGCGTCGTCGTCTATGTCGCAGGCATAAAACATTGTATTTTGCGACATGCAGAGGGCTTGGAGAGCGTCAGTTGGGGGGGCGCCGTTTTTGTGACTTTGTTCTTCTCAGCAGGTTCACAGGAGTTGCTAGTGGTGCCAGACACCTTCATAACACAGCACACCTTAGCAAGTGTTTGAAGTATACAAGATTTGGAAGCTTGTAAGGGGAGCCCGCAGCCGGAGCGTAGTTCATGGCTCGCAAACTCGTTTAAGCAT